>JAKWJA010002490.1:1245429-1493012 GCA_027704765.1 Solanum habrochaites | reverse complement strand
CCCGTGTGGGGGTACCGTCCAGGAATGACAGGCAGTCACAGAACTTTTTAAAAAATCAAAGGTCTATAAGCTTTGTGATAGACCTGCGAGGCCCATCTATTTCGTGACGGGACCGTCAAAGGGTTCGTAGCTCACTCGGGTCGGAAATTCTGTTAGTTGTTTAAAAGGGGGCGTTTTGACTTTCAAGCTTATAAGTATTAAAGTTAATGGAGTAATATCTAATAATTCAATACTTGGGGTTAAAGGAGACAACCTTTAAAATAAAAAGTGGTTATTTTTATTCAACCTTGATACTGAATTATATACTAATTACGGTAAAAGAAAGAGGGTTGGAATAAGAAAAAACGAAAGAACATTTAGAGAGGGAGAATATCAATTGAGAGGAGAGGAACGCAGCTTTGGAAGATATCTTGTGATCGAGATTCTTACGGTGGAGGTAGGTTGGTTTATGCTATTCGTAGTTAGTAAACTCTTTAATAGCAAATTGAGGATGGTATTGGGTTAGATTGTAAACCCTTCTATATGCTTATGTATTCTTGTATGACATGTGATTTATATCAGTTGTGATAAAATAAGCATGATGAGGCCATTGAATCCTAAGCTTGAAAACCGAACCTACCTTGTTAATGAGATTGATGATGCCTTGGTATAAAAGAATGCTTGATGAAACTAAGTGATTGAGAGTAATGGACGGGTGTCACGAACCGCCATGTAGAATAGGGGATCGGGTTTTGTGTCACGAACCGACACATAGAATTAGGGGGATCAGGTGTCCGAATCGGACACGTAGAATTAGGGATCGGGTTGTCACGAAACCGGACACGTAGAACTAGGGGATCGGGTTGTCACGAACGGACACGAGTATATTGGAGAGGAGGGTCACCGTACCGACACGAGAGAAATAAAACATATGAATCTTGAAAGAGTTAATATACTCAATCTAAAGAAACCAATTCCAATGGGTATGGGCTTGAGGCTGGAGGTCCTCAGGGTGGAACTTGAGCGTGTCGTATTAATGATATAGAACTTGTTGTTGTACATGTTGAGTATTGTAGTTGATTTTTATGAATTATTTGATATATACTGTTTTCTATTTGAGTTGGCCGATGATACCTACTAAGTACTCGTGTTTTGGTACTAACCCCTACAGGTAATTGTTTATTTGTTATTTTGTGGAGTGCAGCAAACGTACCATCATATCTTCAACTCAACCGCCACTCAGCCAGCTTCATCACGTCGGATATCAGAGTGAGCTAAGTTCTAGCTTGGACGGGATTCATCTTCTGCATGTATTGATGCCTTGACGTTCCGGCATGGACTAGCTTTTTTTTACATTATTTGAGCTTCTTAGATACTCTTAGAATTAGGTATTTGAGGATCGATGTTCTTGTTGTAATGATTGACTTCCAGTTTGGGGAATAAAATGCGTATTGAGTTTCATCAGTTATTTAATCGATTTTCATTAATGAGTTTGTAAGTCTTCTGATTATATTTTGTTTATTGATGGTTGAAACGTTGGAAATTGGATGGGTTGGTTCGCTCACACAGTAGGATAAGTGTGGGTGCCAGTCGAGACCCGTTTTGGATCGTGACAAAAACTTGGTTATCAGAGCATTAGTGTTCGGTGGTCTCATCACACACGAAACAGGTCATTCTAGTTAGAGTATTAAGGAACGGGTTAGGGGTTAAGCCTTACTTTTCTTTGAGAGGCGATAAGACTTTAGGAAAACTCCATTCTTTTTTTTCTCTTTCGTGCTAGTACTGGATCAATGGTTCTAGGTGATTACAATGGTATTGACCCATCTGCCTCTATTCGCAGATGGTTTTAGAACTAGAGCAATGACTACGTCAACACAGCATACGGCGGGAAGGGTGCGTCGAGCCAGCCAATGGGGCTGTAGCTCGAGGAGGAGCAGCGACAAGGGTCGTTGGGAGGACGTCCTATAGAGGAAGAGGACGAGCACCTAGCTCATCTAGTAACTAGGGTGACTCTCCACCAATGAGGAAGTGGTAAGAGAGGGGGAGGATGGGAGAATGACAAGTGCACGAATAAGGAATGCCCAACCCCAAACCTACCCTAGAGGTGATCAATCAGGTTCTTGCTTATATAGCGGGTTATCTGATCAGGGTCAGACACATCAGTGTTTTCTGCACAGCACCTCAGGTTCGGAGTACAACATGCTAGCTATAGGCTCCCCGCATTGGATGTATTCATTGGAAAAATGCAGTTTCTCGTCTAACCCAAGGCCTATAATGACAATGATCAGCTATGAACTGTTCAGTTAAGTTCTTGAAATGAAACCTCTAGTCTTCAAGGGTGCTGAATCTGAGGATGCTACGATTTTCGGTTGGACTGTGAGCTACTACACAAGATGGGTATAGTAGAACGGTTTGGGTGAGTTGCGACTTATCAGAATCCAAGGGGAACAGCCAAAAATGTGTGCGGTCACATTGTTGTTGAGAGTGTCAACCCCAACAGAGGCAACCACCTATGGACTTGGGCATCATTCTCAGCGTCGTTTATGGGAGAAGTATATCCCCGACTTTAGGGAGGAAAAGAGATGAGTTGTTGAGCCTAGATCAAGTAGGATGTCGTTACTGACATGATGAGGTGAAGTTCAGGCATAATCCAGTATTACCCAACTTTGTTTAGTCAACAAGAGCGGGATCGCCGTTTTGTGAAGGGGTGAGGTCGAATGCGGATTTCAGCCTTACAGTAGCGGGGCTACGGCAAATCCTTAAAGAAGTAGTTAGATTAGTTGATAGAGGTAGGAGGAGGAAGCCAGAATGAATTCACCATGCATCGACATGTAAAAGGTTTCGCAAGGAGGTGGAGTTTAAGTTAATGTTCTTACTCTAGAGAAGGGTTCGGAGGTTACTCAGTCGACCAATTCAGTCTTCAATACAGACTGTAGCGTGGGGTCCACCCTCAGACCGGTCAACACTTCTTTAGAGGACCATTGCTTGACTCCGGAGAGTGTTATGGCATGTGGGGAGGACTGGACATATAGGAGGATTGTCCAAAACAGAGTTATAGACCAATAGCTAGAGGGTAGATGTGGTCATGTAGAGGCACATTAATATGGAGGACGTGGATGGCCGAAGAGATGGTGGTACCAAAACGGCCGGAGTGGACGGAACAAAACGGGAGCTACTAAAAAACACATGGTAGGGCAACGGGAGGACACGGGATAGGGCCCATTGTTAGCTTTCCCTGGAGCCTGGTCTTGAAGCGGAGGCATCAGATGATGTTATCACAGGTAATCTTTGGTTTGGATTGCATGGATTCTGTATTATTGATCTGGATCCACATTTGATATTGTCTCTTCCTAATTTGCTAATGTCTTAATTTACATTGTGAATTGCTTGACATGCCTAGTCGTGTTTCTACTCGGTGGTGAGTCTGTGGTAGTTGAAAAGGTATATAGTCTTGTCTGGTGACTTTTGTGGGAGCCAATTACTTATGAGACTGGTCATCTTAGAAATGGTTGATTTCGATTGTACTTTGTGTTATGACGGGCTTTCTCTAAATTTTGCGTATCTTAGATGTTAATGCTAAAATGTAACGTTGGCCAAAGCCTGGGACAGATACATAGTGTGGGAGGGTGACCTACCACTGCCACTCCAGTTTGATCATCTCCTTTCGCGTGCTAAGAAATGGTTAGTAAAGGGTGTTTAGCGTTCTTGGCACACCTTCAAGGATGTACTACACAAGTACCTTCAATTGAGTCGGTTTCAATAGTCTGTGATGTGAGTTTTTTGGATGTGTTCCCTGCAGTGCCAGACCTTCCTGGTATGCCACCAGAAAGGGATATTGACTTTAGCATTGATTTGGAGCCGGGTTACTGTCCCCATTTCCAACCCCCTTTAGGAATGGCTCAGCAGAGTTAAGGGATGTTAAAAGCCCACTTCAAGAATATTAGGGAAAGGCTGTATTAGACGAGTGCATACCATGCGGGTGCTCCGTTTTGTTGTGTGAAAGAACAAAGATGGGAGTCTTGGATGTGCATTAGCCTACCGGCAACTAAATAAGAACTGTTAGGAAACAGGATCCTCTTCCTTCGCATTGAGGATTTGTTCGATCAAGTGACAAGTGCTTGTGTCTTATCTAAGATGACTTGAGGTCTTAGTTATCATCAATTGAAAAATACGGGCAGCAGATGTGCCAAAGACTGCTTTCGACCAGGTATGGGCATTAGAATTCTTGTATGTTCCTTTGACTAACGAATGCCCTGATTGCTTTCATGAGCTGATGAAAGGGATTTTAAGCCATAACTGGATCTATTGCGGGATCATATTTTTGATGATATACTGATATTATTCCGAAGAGTAGAGTAAGAAGGGAAACATGAGGAGCATTGGAGAATGGTTGTTGGAAATGTTGAGGGAAGAGAAAAAAAACATTATGCCAAAATTCTCAAAGTGTGGTTTTTTTGCTAGATTCCGTGTCATTCTTGGGCACGTGGTTTCTAAGGAGTGGAGTGATTGTGGATCCTTCTAAGATCGAAGTAGTGTTGAAGATGGGTAAGACTACTAATGTATAGAAATAAGAAGCTTGGTTGGTTTCGCAGTTACTACGTCGAATTGTCAAGGATTCTCTTCTATGCTTCCCAATTGACGAACTTGACTAAGCAGCAATGTTCCATGTGTATGGTCGGATGAATGTGAGGAAAGCTTTCAAGAAATCAAGACCTTGCCTTGACTACCGCACCTATCCCTTACCTTGCCAGTAGAGGGTAAGAACGTCATTGTTTATTATGATGGCATACTATTCTGGTTTGGGTGCGTGCTAATGCAAGAGAAGAAAGTAATTGCTTATGCTTCGAGGCAATTAAAGTGCATGAACGTAACTATCCGGAACACGATTTGGGTTGGCCTTGCGGTAGGGTTGCATTAGTAAAGCAATGGAGACACTATCGATATGAGGTTAAGTGTGAAAGTCTATACGATCATCGTAGCATACAGTATGTCTTGACTAAGAAAGATTGGAATTTGAGGACAGAGTGAGATGGATGGAACTAATGAAGGACTACGTATTACCATCGTATCACCCAGGAGAAAAAATCTAATTCTTGTGGCAGGACGCCTTCCTTAAGAGAAAAAGCAGGGAGCATGGGAGTTTCGCTACTTGCAAGCCTTAAGACGTACATTGGTGAGAGTTCAGACTCGGCTAATGACTTTATGCGGTTAGAAGTAAATGAGAAGGGAGGATTTTTGGACAGTGTGGAGGCGAGATCTTCTTTCTTGACAAGATCAAGGGAAACAATTGATGATGAGAAACTAAGCCGAATCGGGATATGGGTTGCGAGGAGAGAGCTAAAGAGGCAATAATGGGATGAGGAAGTGTTTTGAGAATTAAGGGAAGGGTATGTGTGCCCCGTGTTGATGATTTGATCCACAAACAATTTCTAAAGAGGCTATGTTCGGATGGAATTTCTTAATCCTGGTGCAACCAAGATGTTCCGTGACCTGACAGCAACACTTTGGTGGAGTAGAATGAAGAGCGACATTGTTGATTTGTTGCCAAATGTCCAAATTGTCAGCAAGTAACGTATGATGAAACCAGAGGCCCGGAGGGAACACTTCAAGAGAATGCCGATTCCTGAATAGAAGTGGGAGGAATTTTGAATGGGGACGTCGTGGTTGGTCTTCCAAAGACATTGGGCAAGTTGATTATTTGGGTAATGTATTGACAGATTTCATTAAATAGTGCTCAGTTATTCCGGTTAAGTGACTTACAATGCAGAGGAAGGTAGCCAGACTCTACATCCAGAAATTGTCGGTTGCATGGGAGTTCCACTTCAATCATATAGATAGAAGTACGCAGTTTCAATTCAAGTTTTGGAGAAAAATTGCATGATGAATTAGGTGACTCGGTTGGGCCTTAGTACTACTTTCACCCTCATACGATGGGCAGTCTGAAGGCCGAACAATTCGGGTTTGGAGAATGCTTCGTGCATGTGTGATAGAATTGGGGGTTTTTTGGGTCATGGGATAACTTCTACCCTTAGCAGAGTTTCCATTACAACAAATAGCTATCACTCAAGCATTGATTGGGCTCCTTTCGAAGCATGTATGGGAGGAGATGTAGGTCTCCATGTTTGGTTATGCATTAGAGGTTAGACCTGGTGTATGACCTTTTGAGGATTCTAGAAGAAGGTGAAATCTATTCAAGAAAAGCTTTTAGAGGCTCAAAGTAGCAAAAGGAGGATGCAGATCAAAGGGTAGGACTTGGAGTTCATGGAGGTGAGCAAGTTTTGCTGAAGGTTTCACCCTGAAGGGTTGTGATGCGGTTTGTAACAGAGGTAACTAAACCGAAAGGTATATTGGGCCATTTGAAGTACTTAAGCGAGTAGGAGGTGGCTTTATGAATCGCCCGTGCATCCAGGTGTCAGGAGGACACCCGGTATTTCATGTGTCTATGCTGAAAAGATACCATGGGGAGGAAAACTTACATCTCGTTGGGATTCAGTCTGCTGATGAAAATTTTGACTTATGGAGGAGGAGCATGTTGCCATTTCTAGATAGAGAATTTTTGCAAGTGAGATCAAGGGAGATTGCAATCATCAAAGTTCAATGGAAGAATCGACAGTTGAAGAGTCCACTTGGGAGGAGAATAGGAGGACTGATTGAAAGGAAAGATACCCAATTGTTTACAGATTAGGTACTCCCCTTTTGCCTTGTTTTTCTTATTATGATCGTTCGAGGATGAACGATGGTAAATTTAGTATCTGTTGTAACGGACTGCTTAGTCGGTTTTGAGCAGCGATTTATTAAGGAAAAAATGGATGAGTCGCCGGACCCAACGACGAACCGTCATGGGCACGACGGACGTCGTGGGGGTCTCGTCCAAAGCACTTAGAATTTAGAAAATTTAGGGTACTGCGATCGACTTCTGAAACATACGACAGGGTGGCAGGACATACCGTCTCAGGGCATGACGGGGCCGTCACAGAACTTTACAAAAATCAAGTTCTCTGAGCTTTGTGACAAACCTGACAGGAGGGCCTATCACAGTCGTTGAACGGACCGTCACAGGTTCCGTAAGTCACTCGGGTCAGAAATTCTGTTACGTTTATACAAGGGCGTTTGGACTTTTTTCCGCTTATTAATTATTATGTTAATGTATAATATTAATAAATTAAGTACTAGGGGGGGTAAAAGAGACAAACTTAAAATAAAAAGTGGGTATTTATCACCTCTTATACGTTCAATTAATACTAATTAGGGTAAAAGAAAGAGGTTGAATAAGAAAAATAGAAAGAAAAACAGAGAGAGGGGAAAATAGAATATCGATGAGAGAGAGGAGGAAACCGCAGCTTTGGGAAGATATCTTGTTGATCGCGATTTTCGGTGAGTAGGTTATGTTTATGCTATTTCGTCAGGAAACTCTTAATAGCGGAATGTATGTATTGGTAGTATTGTAAAACCCGTGTATAGCTTAATTGTATGTGTGGTTACTTGTATGGAATGTGATTATATAAATTGGATAATAAGCATGATGAGGACCATTGAATCCTAAATCTTGAAAAACCGCCTATCTTCAGTATTAATGAGATTGATGATGCCTTGGTATAAAAAGAAGACTTGATGAACTTAAGTGATGAGAGTAGTGGAACGAGGTCACGAACCGACACGTAGAATAGGAATTAGGGGATCGAGGATTCACGAACCGGAACGTAGGAATAGGGGATCGGGTGGTAACGAAACGACACGTTAGATAGAATTAGGGGATGGGTGTCACGAACGACGCGCTTAGAACTAGGGGATAGGGGGGCTGTCAAGAACCGACCCAATAGTATATGGAGAGGAGGGTCACGTACCGACATGAGAGAAATAAACATAATGATCTTGAAAGATGTGGAATATACTCAATCTACTGAACCTAATTCCACTGGTAGGATTGAGGCTTGATGTCCTACATGGGTGAACGGTGGCGGTGACCTTATTAATGATTATATAACTTGTTTTTGCCTACATGGTAGTATGTAGTTGATTTTATGATATTATTTGATATATACTGGTTTCTATTTTCAGTTGGCGATGTGATACCATACTCAGTACTCGTGTTTTGTACTGACCCCTACTTGTAAATTGATTTTCATTTTATTTGTGGAGTGCAGCAAACATACCATCATCTTCAAACTCAACCGCAACTCTAGCCGCTCCTCACGTCGGAATCCAGGGTGGAGGTGGTAAAATGTTCTAGCTTGGACTGGATCATCTTCTCATGTCTTGATTCCTTGAGTTCCGGCATGGACTAGCTTTACTTAGTTTAGGCTTCTTAGATACTCTAGATTAGTAATTTGAGGATTGAGAGGTTCTGGTGGTGAGAATCAGGTTTTGGGAGGGAATAAATGGTATGCGTTTTATAAGTTATTACGCGATGTTGTCATTACCCCCATGAGTTTTAAGTCTTCCGCATTATATTTTGTTATTTATGTTGAAAAGGTTTGGAAATGGGAATGAGTTGGTTCGCTCAATAGTAGGATAAGTGTGGGGTGACAGTCGCGGCCCGTTTTGGGTCTCTGGCCAAGACGGCATTTGGTTATATTCACTCGTAATAAGAAGTGGTGAGATAAAAAAAAACTAAAGGATAGGAAGATTTACAATCTATCTAGAATTAAAATATAATGATTTGATGAATAACTAAGGATAGAATATCTTACAATCTATCTATGAATTAAAATATAATGATTTGATGAATAATGAACCTTATGATGGTTGTGTTGGTTGTAGATTTAGGATGATTGGTTGAAAGTGGTAGTTTTACTTGAGCATGGAGAGTTTGTCTAGGACATCCCTTCATGAGAAAGAAGGTTTGACAAGAAAACCTTGGAGTATATGTTATACTCCTACTGGATATGCAAAGTGAGACGATAGTCGGAATCCAAGTAGAAAGGAGAGCCACACCTAGTAGTTTTGATGACTATCCAAATAGGTCTAATGAGGTGGGTGTCCTTCACGTAGTAGAGTCAAAGTATCCAAATAGATATCTCCATATCCTATGAACATAGACGTGCTTGAGAAACATCTCGTAGTGTTCAAAGTAATAGATGAACTTAGACATGCCCAAGGGGTATCTCGTAGTGTTCATAATGTGTGAATGAACTTAGACAAGGATTAAGCTATACCTTAAAAGGTGTCTGGTAGGATCCATATGAATAAGGAACTTAGACATACTTAATGAAGTATATCAATGTGCTCAAAAGATCGAGATAGGGGCAAGGCTCCAATGTGAGAAGTATTAAAGAAAGGATTATAAAGTAGTACCTTGCATGAATGGTGGTATGGGACATCATGAGTGCATTCCACAAAGTATAACCTAGGGTCACTAATGAAGAAGATATTGAAGATAGGATTGGATTAGAATGTCTTTTCCGAGTATACAAGGCTAAAGATGAAAGAATCTTAGTAGATGAAGTTATGTAGTAAAGAAACTGTGGAGGGGGAACATGTTATGGATGGATTTCAAGATAGGCTTAGTATGTAGGGTAGTATGGGCTGGCTTATGTACATTTCACAAGCATGGATTGAGATGACCACAAGATTATACTACTCTTTAGTATGAAGAACATAGGTCTTAATTATGATAGTGAATTATGATCAAGAATGACCAAAGAGATGTGCTTAGATTTGGTAGTAGCATGTGATGCTACCCTAGCCTTGCACAAGTGGGCTTATTGAATATCATATTTTTTTAGCTTTGTTCACTTGGAGGTAGCTTGTGGTATAGTTCACTTGAGTAAAAAGTACGAGAAAGGAAGTATGAACACTTATATGATTTATCATGCTTTATTATGATATGATATTCAAGTTATGCTTATGACTTTATCTCTTATGAATATGTCTATTATTGAGTAACCCTTTGTGATATTTTATGTTTTGGTGTGATAGTTTTCATACTTTACCATATGTACTAACACATATCGGACTAAAGGTTGTAGTGCTTGATAGATGAGTGTTTTCGATGGTAGAGGTTCTGAGCGTTCCAAGAGAAGAAGAACTGATGAGTCCTCATATGTTGAGGACGAACATTTATGTTCTTTTAGTCTTTCATTATGTTAGCTTTGGAGCGCCGTTCCAAATGTTTCATAGGTAAGGTTATATGATTTTGGGAGACAATTTATTAGAGATGCTTCCATATATGAAAATACATTTTGGTGTTTTATGTTAAAGATAGTTCTAATAAAATTCCCTCCATTTATGATGATGTTATGTAATGACCAGAGTCCCCCACAGCCCCGGCCTTGTACAAATACCCCTAACCACATACACAACCGGAGGATACGAGTCAGTACATACCCGTGACCCACCACATCCCAGCAACACAAGGGTTGCCTTCACTTTTAGTCAGTACTTGCGGGTTGAGACAATTTGGGTCAAAGGGTACACTAAGAACATTACTTATAAAAACTCCATACATCTATAGTGAGGTTTGAGTACTTAGAAGATCTTTGAAGGAAAGAAGAATTGTAGAAACTGACTATATCACTAACAAACGGCGGAAGGTATGTCAATTTCACTTATATTTCCGTTTGTGGCGTTGATATGCAACTGTTTTAACATTTGAACCTCAGATTCGTTGAATTTCTCTGCTTTGTCACTGTCAAAATTCTCTAAAAATCTCTTAAATGGGCATTAAAAATTCAGAGATCTTGTTTTGAAAGTTTTTAAAAACATTTTCTAATACATAAAAAGCAAAGAGATGTTGTTTGAGCATAATTTGTAAAATCGATTGTAATATGATTGAGATTAGCCACAACAATCTTATCGAAATTGATGTTATAAATTAGATGTTGGATCATTAAAGGAAATAAATGTCTAAAGTGTATGTAGAATTATTTGATGAAAGTTAGCCACAACATTTTAACTTGACTAAAAGTAAAGTTACGGATACATTAAGAAATATTTAGACATTAGAATCGTAATTAATTAAGCATGATATGATAATTTCTTTAATATTAAGTTCCATAATTAATAAAGAAAAAATATTAAATACTTTTTATAATTAACCACATGAATTATGAATGAGATTTTAATGTTTTTGTCATAAAGATAGAATATCATGCTATTAAATTGATAATTTTATTATAATATGAATCTAATTGAACCCACTGGCAATTTTTATGTCAGTAGATTCAAATTTATATTACTTGCCTTAAACTTATGTTTAGTGTTTATGTATATTTTTTTGACAGAGTTTATTGAAACATCAAAATTTCTCTACAATTGGTGATCATTCCCGAAAGAATGGTTGAGAACTATAATAAATCTGGAAGGATGAGGAATTCTCATTCGTTAGGGTGTAGGGTATTATTATGCTATCAAAAAGACGAGCCACCTATTACATAAAATCAACAATCAAGATGAAATTTTTCTTCATGAACAACGGGAACGCGTAAAAGCCCTTTTCCCCATCCTTTTTCCTCCTCCCCGTCACATCCCCCTTGAATATCCCCCGCCCCAACTTTCCCCCCCCGTCCCGGCAGTTTATCGGCTGTTGCCCGCCCCCCATTGCCCCCTTATTCTCCTCTGTTCCCCGCGCCCTCCTCCACTCCCACCTTCCACCTGGCTCCCAATCCCCTGCTCGTACTTTCCGCCAAAATATTTGCCACCCAACTACTCCTTACTGCTGCATCCATACTATGCCTCCCCCCCCTTCCTCACCCCCCCCCCTCCCCTTCATCTCCTCTCCCCAACATCCTCCTTTACCGACACCGCCCCCTCCCTCCGCCCACCGTTCACCGCTTTTTCCCCCCCCCCCCCAACCCCTCCTTTCACTCCCCCCACCACCCCCTCACCCTCCTTATCGCCTCTAAACCTTTTCCCCGCCATTCGTTCCCCCTTTTTGCCCTTTCCCCCTTCCTTCTTGCTCCCTCCATCTGCTTCCCCTTCCCATCCGCTACCACACACCCCTTCTACTTCCGCCCCCCACCGCCCCACTTCGCCCTCCACTGTTTGAGTGTTAGTTCATTAAGAACCACATTCTCGGTGGTATTAATGTTTTGTCGAACAACCGGACACATGTTAGGCATTGACTGAAGGCTTTGACGAACATTTTGAGACATCAGATAAGACACTGCCATCACCTTATATGAATTCTCCATCACTGAGGCTTCACTAGTGTGAGAAAATGGTGTGAGCACATTATGAAAATGCAAGACTTAGCGGCTCAACTACAGATCTTGAACTCGAAAGTGTATGTAACTTTTCTCTGGGCACTATATTCTGAGTAATCACTTGCAACAGTATGGTAACTTTAATCTCTTAGAAACACACATAAAGATAAATGGTCTATTAGTGAACTTATGACCATGTGTGTCCAAGAGGAAGGTTCGACATACGAGGAAACTAGGAAAAAAGTGCATATGACTACTCAGGAAAAAAACTAATTCATGCCAGCAAAGAGGTCTAACAGGAACGGCCCACCACTTGAAAATGAGCATAAAAACGGAATTCAAGTGCGCTTTGTAGAAAAGAAGGGGAACATAGGTTTAGGATTGTGTCAAGGTTCAACAATGGCTTGTTAGAGAATTACTTCTATATCTCTTGTTCGTTATGAAGCTAATATGATGATGTTAAATCATAATAAGTGGCGGATTGAGTCTACGTCTACATCCATATTAGAATGTTACAGGCATTTAAGGAACTGCTGTGAAAAGCCAGTGGGAGATGAGCGAAGCATCTATTTGGAAACAAGATGCATGCGCATGTGGAAGTATTGGGGACATTGCAATTTAGTTTCTTAGTAGTGGTTTTATTTTAGAGTTGGAAAGAGGTTAGAGTTTTATGTCCTATTTTTCCTAGGAATTTAAATTTAAGTACCACGTTTGTACTTTTGTAGTCCTTATTTCTAGAGGTGATTTCCCAAAGTATTTACTAAACCTATTGATATCCTGGTTATTGGTATAATGGTCTTTTATCTCGTAATTTCAAAAGATTCCTCTCATACTATGATGCATGTACCAATGTCTAAAGGGGTGATAAATGAATTATTATCATACATATGGCTAACGGAGAGTTAGGACATATCTCATCGATAGATTAAGGATTAGTAAATTATGAAGTAAATTAGTACTTGAAATTTTACTGATTTTGCTATTGTACAGATTGCATTAAGGCACGCAGACCAACAAGTCAAAGAGCAAGGTGACAAAAGGAGTTCAACCGTTATTAGAATCGTACATTAAGATATATGTGTCCAGACAGACCATATATGGTTGGAATACTTTATCACGTTTATAGATGATTACTACGATATAGTATCTCTACAGGCTTCATAATAATAGCGAAGCATTAAAAGCCGTTAAAGTTTCAAGGCTAAGGTATAAAGAACTGCTAAACACAATTAAGAGGGTGATAACTCATAAGGTGGTGAAATTATGGAATATAAAGAAGAGGACAAGCACAAGGGTGTAAATTTGCGAAGGTTTCTTCAAAAAAATAAGGATTGGTTGCCCAAAATCTATGCCTGTTCTCTGGATAAGCAGAAAGAAATGACAAACTACTTAGTGGGACATTGTGCGTTGTATGTTAAGTAGCTCTAAGATTTCTAAGTCTTGTGGATTGAATCTCTTAAGAAAACAACATATGTATTAAATTGAGTTCCAAGCAAGGTTGTTCCAAAGGCGCCTATTGAGTCATTCAAAGGTTGGAAACCTAGTTTGACATATATACGTGTATGGGGATGCTCGTCTGAAGTTAGAATTCACAACCGACCAGAAAATAAACTGGATCCTTGGAATAGTAGTGATAATTCCATTGGGATCTCCACGTGCATTTATCCCCGTTCCTAGACTCCCCCCCATCCTCGACTCCTTGCTCCCCGTCCGCCAGCTATTCCCTTTTCCTCCTTTTTATTCCCCCCCTCCCCTCCCCCCCACCCACCCCCTTTTTTTTCCCCCTTGCTTGATGCTCTCGTTTTATCATTCGATAGGATTCATCTTTTTTATTTGTCTCCCGCTTGTCCTTTCTCCTCCCACTTTGTGCCCAGCCCATTTCAGCCTCACACTTCTGCGTGTTTACTTCAATATCAGCTCCTATTTCTTTATATTACCGAGTTACTAAAGGATACATTCTTTACTATCTATATAATATAATAGTAGGGGCTGTGAGAATCAAGAATGCCAAAATTCTTAAAAATTACTTTATTAGTGGGAGTGATCAAATTAAGATACAATTTCATTCAGAATCAAAACCTTCCAATTCAAGTAAAATGATTGTTTTTTATATATACCCCTCAAAGTTCAATTGGGTATACGCAACCACAATGAGATTCCAACAAGCCTGCTGAAAACATGCATATAGATCAAGTTGTTCAAGTAATTCATGAAATTATTGAACAACAAGTTGATCAACAAAACCACAGGAAAATGTTGGTGCAACATCGAGAAAATCTACTAGAGAAAGAAAATCAACAATTCCTAGTGACTTTGTTGTATATTTGACAGAATCAATCATTGGAGTTGAAAATGATCATGAGTCTTTTTCAGAAGCCATGAATTCTAAAGAGTCTTAATTGTGGTACAATGCCATGAAAGAAGAGATGAATTCTCTGGTATCTTGTTGATTTTCCTAGTGGTGTTAAAACCATTGGATGTAAATGGGTTTTAAAGACTAAAAAGGACTCACTAGGCAACATAGAATGATATAAAGCCATAATCGTTGCTAAAGAATTCACTAAAAAAGGAAGGAATTGATTACACACATACATTTCTCATGTGTCTAAAAAGGATTCCTTGAACATAATATTGGCATTAGTAGCATACTTTGACTTAGAATTGCAACTGATGGATGTGAAAACCGCATTTCTCAATGTTGATCTAGAGGAAGAGTTTTAGATAAAACAACCTGAAGGATTCTCCTATATGAGTATGGTGAGTACTGGATATGAAGTACAGGAAACCATATATGGACTAAAACAAGCTTTACCGTCAATGTATTGAAATTTCTACTATTATCTCTTCATTCAACTTTGATGAAAACATTATGGGTCACATGTATATACGCAAGATCAAGGAGGGACATAGTAAAAATAGTTCTTTTAGTTCTATATGTGGATGATATCTTACTTGCATCCAATGATAATGGAATTATTCATGAGGTACAATTACTCTCTAAAAGTTTTGATATGAAAGATATGGGTGAGGCATCTTATGTTATTGGTATTAAGATTCATAGAGATACAAATCAAGGTACCTTAGGATTATCTCAAGAGTCCTATATTAATAAAATTTTAGAGAGTTTCCGAATGAAAGATTGTTCACCAAGTGTAGCTCCTATCGTGAAGGTTGACAATTTCAACTTGAATTAGTGCCCGAAGAATGATCTTGAGAGGGAACAAATGAAGGAAATTCCTTACGCTTCTGCTTGTCGAAGTTGAGTATGCATAATGGTTTGTACCAACACCCAGACCTGACATATCATTTGTTGGTTGGATGTAAGGAAGATACCAGAGTACAGAGGTCTTGACCACTGGAGAGTTACACAAGAAACAGCTCCCCTTACAGATATCTTCACCAGGAATAAATGAGCTACATGCTTATGTACAAATGATCAGGATTACCTTGAAGCTCATAGGACACTATCGATATCAGAAATTACTGTCTGGTTGATTCACGGAAAAATCAACTCAGCCACGACTACCTTATTTTTTTATTCAATGGAGCTATATCTTGGAGAAGTTCCACAACCCCAAATAGACTTTGTTTACATTCCAGTGTAAGAGGCTCAAAGTTCGTTTATTCTTTCGAGGAAGCCCCCCAGAGACAAACACACACCCCCCATCGCTCACATGGTGTATGGTTAAAGAGTTTAATTTCGGATTTGGGGAAGTGTGAATCTATATTCCAAGCCATTAAGCGTATTATTGTGAATTAATTCAGGTGTTGTCTGATGGGTAAGAATATAAACGTGGCAGTCGAAGCAGCAGATATCAACCTGAAATATCTAGCCATAATAGAATATGTGGAAGACAAGAAAGTGGTCATTGAACACGTTAAACTGAATATGTAGCTGATCCTTTAACTAAAAGGCATTCAACACCAAAAATTTAACGGATCAGTTAGTCACAATGGGACTTAGTACCCACTATGCGAAAATTCGTCGCCACACACCACCCCCCCCAACAACCCACAAAACTGCATGTTTCTGCCCCCCCTATTTTCTCTGAACACTCCACCAACACTGTTCCCCTGGGTGCCCCCCAACCACTTTTCTTTTTCGCCACACGCAACCCCTCCATCGGCCCAAAACCACCAAAACCTGAGACAACCCCCACAAGATCACACACAACAGTTAAACACATCCTGTCCACCAACACGCTCTGGACACAACCCACGCAACCATAACAGTACAATAAATCGAGCCCCCCTTGTGTTCAAAATACAACCCACACCCACCACAACACACCCAGCCATATCTCCCAAACCACACCGCCCCCACCAACATACCCAACCCACACACCACCAACAAAAAAAACCCGTCTTGTTGTCCCTCTTACCCCTACACCCGACAACCTCGCCTCTCACAGCACAAAAAAACCGAGGGCGCCTGTTGCCTTTTTGTTCACGCAGCCTCAACACGTCCCTCTTCCTGGGTCCCCCTTCTTCTCTCCTTTGGTCTTCTCCCCTCCTCGGCCGGTCGTCCCTCTATATCCCCACTAATGGGAAAGTGGTTAATTACCTATTATTTTACTAATGGGATAATTGTGAACTACCCACTATCCCACAATATGGATCCACTATCCTACTACTATAGTAGTTGTGTAAGACCTCGAAAATGACTTATATGAAGTTAGACCTAATGTGGTTTTCATGATGGTCTAAAGTCATAAAATTGTTTATAATATGGGTTTGAGGCAGTGTGTAAGAGTTTAGGTACTTTGGAAATGAAACGTCAAGAGATGATCAAGACGTTCGACGACTAAGTCACCGATGTACCTCCTATGTGGTTGTATGTGTTTATGTGTGATTAATTAGGTTATAAGGTTCTTCAATTATGTTTATAGTGTATCTAGTCAGTGTGTCATGTTTCGTGAAGTTTTGAGGTCAAACTTCCCAGAACGTCCATGACGTTCGAGAGGTTGCCTTGAAACGACCTTGGGTGTCTATGATATTCTCGAGTGGTTTTACGTCTCACCCCCTAGACACTTTTATAGCTACCCTTCCCCAACGGTTTCCACACATATCTTTTTTATTTTCCTTCCTGTCGTTACCTCTCCATACCTTCGATGACACACGTCGTTTTCTTTCCGTCATTCAACGTGGTGTTCTGTTCGACTTCCCTAATTTTTTTTTGTAACCTTTCTTATTTGTTTTGGATGAAACTCATGTGGTAGGTCCTAAAATTGTATATGAATATATTTGGGTTGGAAACGTCCGAGTATGATTCCATGTAGGACCCACAAGGGGCCATAAAAGAGAACCCCAACATTGGAGCTCAACACTGACAGACAGTAGCAATCGACAACCCAAACGACGACCAGTCGACCAAAAAACATCCTGTCGATGGGTATCTTCGATGGATCCAATTTTCATGAAGGTTGGGAGTTTCATGTGCAACCCACAAGACCCCAACGACGGGGTGTGGGTGAGACCACGTTCCGTTGGTATGGGCGTCTCGATGGGCAAAGCCTTTTTTCCTGCAACTTCTGTTAAGTAGTTGAGGGTAAACTTTGTAAATCAAAAAATTTTCCAAGGCCCTATAAGGCTTGGACGGTTTTTTGCTTTTAGTGTTTTTGGATATTTAAGAGCTAAATGTTCATTAAAACTATATTATAATCCTAACACCTAAATCAAAACGTATTCCCTCCAAAAGTTTCTCCAAAAATCTCCATGTGAGTTTAAAGTGAAAATGGAGCTTGAAGATGGGTCTTAAATGGAGTTTCTTGGTCAATTATCTTTGGATTATTCTCATAAGGCACGGGAGTTCTTCATCTAAGGCTTTTTATCACCTTAGAGCCAATTTCAAAGATGATTTTTAAAGGATTTCAAAAAGACGAAAAAGTCCAATTTCTATTTTAAGTCTTTAATTATTGAATGAATGGTTTTCAAATGTTATTATTATAATTTTATTTAGGATAAAAGATTGTTACTATTAAATTCTCATAAACCATTTGGGGGAAACATTCACAATCTCTTAATTTTGGACAAAATATGGGTTAGTGATCATGCTATGATATTGATGAATCATTTCTAGATTGTATGGCTTTTTGATTCATGTTAAATTATGTATGGTTTTTTTAGGTGTATAGGCTGTTTCAAATGTAATAATTGCGTAATGAAAGTATATCTATTGTACGTTAAGCTTATTGAAGTCCTATATGAATTTTATGGTTATAGAATTACTGTAAGATGTTCTATGGGCTTTCTAATGATGACAATAATTGTATTTAACTGAGTTTAGTTGTGTTGATTGATGAGATGTAATAAATTTACCTAGTTTTATTTATTATTGAATCATGTGTTGAATTATTGGTTATGGCCCATGGGTATAAGGGCATGTGATATTGGAATTGGAGGATTTAGTAGCTTGAATTGAAGTGATAAGATGGAGGGGGGGTATTCTGCCTTAGTTCTTTTAATTTTATGTTAATTATACTCCCAATTCAATTTGATTGGATGATCCAATTATGGTAGCAGGTGCTATGTGAATGGAGTGGCCTTGTCGCGTTACTGTATGCAATATGATGATTCATGCATTGGCGGCACTATTGGAAGTCATCTTACTATGATAAATGTGGGCAACCCAAATATACACAACAATCACGAACTCATTTTGTCTGCACCATAGGTTGATTTATGTGAAGTATGAGCATATTTATCTACATGTGAATTAATGTGAAAAAGTATGCGTTGCTTTCGAGTGTATATTAGGAGATCATGTGGATTATGGACTATGTTCTTATGCATGTTGATACATGATTGTTCTTACTTGACTATAAAAGTTGTGATGTGTATGATGATGATATAAGTACTATTAGGATGAATAAAGATGATAAGGGTCATTTCTAAATGATTAAAAGAATGATATGGTAGATATGATAAGGAAAAGAATGGGTGTCTTGTTTCGTTAAGACTCATGTTCCTTTTGATTTCATACATGTTATGATTGATATATGAATATGAGATGACGTGATAGATGTATGATTAATGCACATTGTCCATGTATGATTAAAGATATGTGAGACGTAGATGGATGTTAAGAAGGTTCATGTACGTGGTTAAAATGTTTTTTATGTTTATGAATGTTGAAGTTGAGAGCAATTATGGTTTTCTCCTTCATGTGACAGAAATGGTGGACTTAGGGTTGTTGATTGGACTAGGAACGACATCATACCATACTTAGGAATGTCATAATTAGATATATTAGTTGCCATTGAATGGTTAGCCCTAGTGGACCTCTTGTAGGTGAATGTGATGGGTTATGACTAGATAAGGAACCCTCGTCATGTTACTCCTGTTAATACCAGGTACTGCTACAGAACCAAGGAAAGGGACCGGGTGATTATGTTGTGTGAAGTATATCTACTTGTGAATGATACTAGAGTATAATGTACCTCTACTTGAGAATGGACATAGAGTGCATAAAAGCCCTTCCTATCCTTAACCATGTGCCTACATGGGATGTGTCCTCGTTCACGCTTGGCAAGTAGAACACCTCATCGGAGAGGTTAGAACTAAATTTCCATGGTATCTCTATCATGGTCTTGTCGGTTATTTTCTATTAATCCATATGGTGGATACCCTACTAACATAGAAAGGTGCGATGAATTTAGGTGTGGTGGTATGAGACGAATTCTAGACAATGCACATTAGGATTTGAAAGATGTTAGGGAGTCCCTAGGTATTTGTCTAAACACATAACTGAATGTCCTTTATGTCAGTGAAGAGTCTATGAAGAATCATGATATAATGCTTAAGTAAGAAAGTATATTAAAATGAAGTGATACTTATCTAGAGTAATTTAGGTTGGTCTAGTTAAGGTATGAAGTAGGCATAGGAATAGTCACTTCAAATCTTACTGATAAGATTAAGAATGGGACTGTTGTATTAGGGATTTGGTTTGATTATGTGGACATGATCTAAGCCTTAGGTATTTTAAGATTTACTTAGGTCATCTTGAAGAGGTTCATATGGACGTTATTTGTTGAGTTATTAAGTAAGTCTTTTGAGACTTTTTGAAGGAGAATGTCATACACCTATATGTTAATGTGTTAAGTGTGAATAATTCTATCTAGGGAGTCTATGGTATCTATTGAGTGTGTGTGTAAGGGTTGTATGAGCGGTCGTTCACAGACTCACCAGTGAGATTAGAATAAACCTTTGGTAGAGAATCTACCTTGATGTTCTAAGCTTTGAAGTGGTTTAGTGTGTATGGACTTAATTGATAGGTAACTTGAGGGTTGTATAGGCACATCTAGAGAGTGTGGTAGGGCGGGTAGTGAATCTGGATAGCTTTGCTTGAGAAGATTACAGTTAAAGGGTGTCTAAATGAGAGTGAAAAGAAAATTAACTGTAACAATTAATTGAGTTAACGATACAGTGAAGTGATTAACTGTAAGGTTTATAAAAATTAGATTATTTGCTTATGTGATTATTTTGTATTGTAGTTGTTAAATGTTGTTCTTATGCTTATAGGATGATGTTTTATCGAAAATTCAGGGAAAAACATGCTATTTACCTAAATGTCCCTTCTTCATAGTTTTGCATGGCTTCCATACTTAATACATCTAAGTTGCCCTTTTTGTATAATGAGGAAAGTGGAAGTATTGATGTGCTCATGAGGATGTATGTTTTCTAAGGGTTGAAGCTGAAGTATTGGGTGAGTCATATTACATTAAAGGTTTAATGATTTAATGAAGTTTCCCGCTTTGTGTATGTTTATAGAAAGATTTTGTCTTGGGTGAAAAAGTTTAAATTCTTACCTATATTAGTAGGTTATTAGGCACTGATGAATAATACAGCAGGCTTTATGAGACTCTTGAAGTTTCATTGCCAGTGACAATATAGGGGATGTTCTAACTTTTATGGTGTCGTACTTGCGGGTCGGACAGGGTGGTAACTTTCCATAATGTCTTAACCATTCTTGATGAAGAAAGATTATTAATATGTCATGGTTCGAAGGTTCTCTAAGCACAGTACTGCTAAAAACTACATACTTTAAGAGTGAGGTTTTGAGTGCTTAGAAAGATCTTTGAGAAAAGAGAAGACTGTAGTCTCCGACTATTATGGTACAACGACTGGAGTATGTCTATCACTAGAATTTATGTGCATCATTGCTATACAATGCCTTACTCTCGAACATTTTTGACACAAAAAAGAAAAGTTCCTCAATTAGTGAAGGCTTTGTAAGTCAAAGGGGGGTCATGATTGGATTTCCATTCGGAAAGGGTTTAATCTATTTCGATTTATTTATTTATTATGTAATAAGAGAAAATTGTCGAGTGGTATATTTCTCGTAACTAATACTAAATAAGATAAAACAAAAAATAGAAAATCTTGTTTAAGCCAATCAAATAAAGAACCCATTTGACCGCATAAGCTTAACATCATAAGGAAGTTATATATGGTGTCAAAGATGCCAACCCAGGGAATTAGGCAACAATAGCAACAGTGATCATATTCTTAATAGAAAGTGCGTGTGTGTTGTGGGTTCCTGACAACACTTACCATAGCTTTTCGAAAACTAACAATGTGTTTGATCTAGATATGCTCACCTTCTGTTCAGTCTTTGTGGTTGCATAATCTGAATTTGTGCTATTCAAAAGTGATGTTTGGTGTATGAATTGGCTGAAAATAGTAATTTTGAGAGATTTATCAATAAATCTGCGCACTAATAGGTGACGATAGTGGTTTTATTCGTGGTTAAGTATATAAAATGAATGTCATAATTATTTTTTTTTCTTGGAAATTTCAATATTAAAATATATTTGATCCAATTGTTTAAAAAATACACGATCTACACTATTCCATATAATCTTCCAGTTTTAATTTTTTAAAGTTCAAAGGTAAACGAGTTACATTTTTTCAATTTAAAGTAACTTCCAATTTTTATTTTATATACTACTCTACCATTCATTATCGGATATTCTTAATTAGATTCTAAAAACTTTATTGTTTTTCAGAGGCCACAATTCATAATTTTTCATTTTTGTAGGATATAACGTCCTCTAATTAAATATGAACTTGATGTGCTACAATGGGGGAAAAATGAAATTTAGAACAAAGAACATTAGATTATATATTTTGGGATGAAACAATTGAATGTTAAATTAATTAACACTTTTAAATTGGTGTGCGGAGTTTTGGGTGGGTGCAAGATGATAACCATTTCAAATTCAAACGAGGCTCAAAGCGAGGAATATAATTTCCCCATTTCATCGTTTATACTAGACACACGGATCATACAATCTAAGACAACCAAATATATTTTTTTAATAAATACTAAAGGGGAGTGTGACACACCTTTTTATTTTGTCCAAATTTTTTTGTGTGTAAATGCGACTACTATAAATGAGTGACTTGGTTCAAAGTGAAAAAAACATCTGTTATTAAAAGTCAAAGAGGCCTAGAACGGGATATACTAAATTTCTCATTTTGCCTCTTGTTAAAGGTATGGGATTTGGGTTATTAGTTTTTGTTACGCGGTTTCAAAATTGTATATTGGCACTGTGACGGACCATAATTAATTGTGTGGGTTGTGCGATAAGACAACTTTTATTATTAAGTTCAAACCAAAAGCATAAAAATGGTAAAATATCAATATTGTTGTTATTTTTGCAAGCAATAAACTATGCACATATATTACCAGACATGAAAAACTATATTTATTTGGATCTGATTGCATCGAATATCCTCAATCAAAAGTCAAAGTGTATCTTGTCTTGTTGAGACCCAATTTTCCGTTACCTATTCAAAATATTTTAGGGCTTCAATACTAGAAGAGCCAAAAGTAAACAGAACAGAGAGACAGGAAAGGATGTATACGAAAACACAACCAAAAACACAACAACAACCCGACAATGTGGGGGAGCCATAATTAACAGACAGACTAGATAGATTACACAAACTAGACACACCACGTACCACACTAACAACCAAACTGAAACCCCAAAGAGCTATCCCTTGTATAATTTATGATTTGAACCAATTGGTTTCCCCACACACCAAGAAAACACCAACACCCGCCATAGTTCCACATATCTTGCACCCAACACCTTCTCCCCCCCACACTTGAGCAAGCCTCCCCCTTCCCCCTCCACCCCCAGCTCCCTTTTTATTTTTCTAGCTTTGCATAGACTCAATCCCATGATACCAATGCTACTTTACTTTTATCTTTTGGACTACTCCAAGAAAGAAATCTAACATTTTCTATCCCCCTCAACCACACTTGAGAAGGATAAATAATGAATGAAACCTAATATGGGGCACTAAAAAACAAATATGCTAATTGAAATCAGAGTTATATCAAGACAATAATTAACAATTAAAAAACATATTAAAATTTAAGAGACTTTCAAAAGTTAGCATACATCACACACAAAGTAAGACAAAGGTCCGTACAATAAATTCTTTAAAAGTATGTCAAGGTCTAGAAATAGTATAATTAACGCTCAAAATATTTTACAACTATGTAGAAGAAATTGAATGAACTCTCTTAATTTAATTTTTAGCATATAAATCGAAATAAATAAAATAATGTATATTAAATTTTATTTGCATAGGAATAAATATGACAAAAGTTTATTTCTGAACAAGCCCAGTGTATTTTAAAGGTAAATAATTTACGTTTTTTTCATCCAAGTTGTATCATCTAGTTTTACAATATCTCTAAATGTACATGATTTAATATTTTTCGATTCTAGCACATCACTTCTTATTTAAGTAGAGGACAGAAAATGCTTCAAATATTACTCAAATTGTCCATATAATCCAAAAATGGAACAATTATGAATGTGCCTACTTTAAATTAAATAAAGTTATTAAGATTAAAAATAAAAAATGTCTTATCTTTAAAGCGCGGTAATCTATTAAAGGAAAATTGGAAGATACTTGAATGGAAAAAATATAAATCATGTACCTTTAAATTTTTTTGTTTTTAAAAAATATAAGTTATGTGGGAAAATGTAACTACAGTACCTTTAGAATTGACTCAAAATATATTTAAAGGATTATAAAATTCTAAGAAAAATACATAATACGAAATTCATTTATATACTTAACATAACGTCGGAATAAAAATCAATATAATAACCTATAAAGTAATCAAATTTTTTCACAATGTTTCTCAAACTTATTGTGTCAAGACATCTTCATTCACCAAAACAATTTTTAATTCGTCACAAATTAATATTGTGCACAACGAAAAAGACTCAAGGAAGCGTAATATTATCTAAGAAAAAACAATTGTAGTTTTCAAAATAGAGATGAGCAAGCTGTTGTCGATGAATCACACAAAACATTCATCTAAAACCAGAACACCATGTTGCTATGTGGCTTATTCCTCGGGTGCCAAACCATTTATTATGATTCTTCCAACATCACGACAATTAAATAAGATCCTCAATTAGGTGAAGCACGTCTGTAGTCAAAAGGGGGGGGTCATTGATTTGCATGCTTAGAAAGATTTATCTATTTCTTTTTACTTATGTAGTATTAGAAACTTACGCGCTTCACGATGGAAATTTATATCAAATTAATTTCTCCTTTGTGCTCTCTCTGCCCCCGTGGGCGTATAAACAATAAATTTAAGCCTATCGTCATTAAAACTAAAAACACTATATGATCTATATGCAAGATTATGCGAGAACAAACATTACGAAGGTAAAGGTAAAAGGAAAATAAATTTATTGAATCTTATATTTTTTATTGGGATAAATGTTCTATCTTATCATTTATCCTTAATAAAATTAGTATAAATTAATGACTTGACAAATATATACCAAGACATGTAACATATGCAATGGTGTCAGTGAACAACTCAACACGAATCAAGTACACAAATATTTAGTTGATAAAGATAACTTATCTTATCACTTATTATATATAACATAGGTATAAATTAATGAATGAAAAAATAGATACCAAGATCTGTAACTTAAACAATGGTATCAGTGAGCCACTCAACAGGAACCAATTAAACAAGTATTTAGTTGTGAAGAAGATGAAGGAATGAAGAAGAAAGGTTTAGAATTTTCGTTATTTTAAAAATGATACGAAATCCCTCTATTTATAGACAACAAATGGTATCCTCCAAAAATATTTATTGTGCCTTATCGGAAATGTTACAATTATTCGGAAAACCCTTCGTGAAGGTTCAAAACCTATCACTTATAAAAAGTCACACTTTTCTAAAGATTTGCAAGTCTTCATTAAAGTTACAACTTTTCATTAAAAGTACCAACTTTCAAATCAACAAACTGAAATCTGGACATAACAGCTGCAAAATTTCAGAGAAGTCACATATTCATGACAGGAGGGAACACCAGGAATAGTTTTGGGAAATAAATAAAATCCTAAAACCCACCCAAGGGAATTTTTGCTCGGTGGCAGCGCCACATAGGAGAAACCTAAGGAGACACTACCTTATATAGATGATAAATATAGGTATATGTATAAATACATAACATACATAAATATATATATATATATATGTGTGTGTGTGTGCTGAATAGACTAATAGATGTATCACTAAGTTTTATGCAACGGGAGTATTTCTTGTAACAAAAACCATAAATAGAACACGAAAAAAATAGAAAAAATTGTTTTAACAGGCAAACAAAAAAATTAATGACCTCCGCGTTAAATGACAAAAACCATCACATATTGAGGAACGTAATTTATGACAAAAAGCGGCTGGAGGAATTGTAGAAACAAATGTTAACTACCCTGGATTAAGAACAATATCAAAGTATCATATTCTAATAGAAAGTTTGGTGCTTTCATAGACAACATTTGCCCAGAGCTTTTTCGAAAGCCTACAAAATATTTATGCTTTCAGATTATCACATTAGTTGAGTCTTCACTGTCGGTGCATAATCTACATTTTGCATTACCAAAGGCGTTTTGGATGAACCGCAGAACTAGGGGTTGAAATATAGGTTTGAGAAGCTTTGTCAAGAAATTTGCAGCACTATAAGGTGGGATATTGGTTGTATTCGTCCCCCCCCTGGTTAAAGTAAGTTATAAGGGAAGTTCTTATTATGTTTTTTTTCTCTGTATTTAAATCTATAAATATTGTCCAATGAATTAATACATGAGTTAGGCGTCTTTCCATTTAGATACCGATTTAATTTTGTTGAAAGCAGTTAAATGTACCCACCGAAACAGTTACAGTTGTACCATTAAAAAAAGAAACTAGCTTCTTAATTTTCTTGTAATTATAATACGACTGCGGTCACTATAGGATTTCTTAAGAGACTTTATTTGATTTTGAGTAGGCACAATTGTAATATTTCCATTTCTAAATCATATGGAAAATTTTAATAATATTTGTAGGATTTAACGTCCTTTAATTCAATATGAAGTGATGTGCTACAATGGAAAAATGTAAATCATGTACATTTAGAACAAGAGAAACATTAGATTATGTAACTCGGATGAAAAAACATATATCGTTTAACTTTAAATGGTGTGCATTGGTTTTGAGGTCAAGTGTTAGCATTTTTCAAATTCAAACGAGGCTCTTATGCGGAAAATACAATATATTTTTTCCATTTCATCGTGTATATTTGTGTAACATCTCGTAACATGAAATAACTAAGAATAAGCTAGAAAACAAAGGACAATCATTTTTTTAAAAAAATGAGTTTTTAGTCATTTTTAAACAGTGATAACTCCCAACTTAGGAAGTGTTCGAATTATTTCTGTATGTAATTGGAAATACCTTGAGAAGATCTTTACAACGACGTCTATTTTCTATATTTTCGATGTTGTAAGGGGGAGATATGCCTTTTGGAAGTTAGGCTGTTGGACAGAGGAAAGTCCAATTTGGATTTTTGTAAGGGTAAAGTAGACTTCCACCCTAGTATTGCCGAATTCATTTTAGGGGTTTATTAGGAGTAAAACTAAGTCCTAATACAGTTTTAGGAAAATTGAGAAGACTTAGGGCTTTGAGAAAAGAGGAGAGAAGAGGATGGAAGAATCAAGGGTTTCTAGAACACCAGAATGTTAATGTAGATTTCGTCGGGGGTGATCCCTGTAAAGGTTATAATAGATGTTTCTATGTTGTATTCGTTTACTACACACTAACATGTTTATCAGCAGGTGTTTGAATGATGAATAATAAAATTGTGTATTGATGAACAAATTGGTTAAAGCCTTTGTAGGTTGAGATTTGTAGTGTACCTTTAGTGGTTTGATTCATGTTCCAGGGCTTATGAGTCTAATATATTGTGTATTGATTATATTAGTGATCATAAGTGTTGGGGGGAAGATTCTTGGAAGTTTGGGAGGTTTAGAGTTGAAAATTAGAAAACCCATTCGACATGTCCTATGGCTCCACGGCTCCGAACGCCCCTCAGGATATAATATGTCCCTCAAGCTCTAGCGCGTCGCACCAGCTTGAGCGCTTGAAGGCAGTGTCTATCGTCAGGATCTAATGTCCCGTGCCTTTCAGAGCGTCAAGATCACCTAGATATCTCATTTCTTCCCTATATTTTCGTACTAGTTCCTAAGTGATGTACCTATTATTCCTAGTTGATTACAACACTCTAAAGTTCATCTAAACATCATGAAATCATCCATAAACATGAGATCATGATCCTTGATTCCATAATCCAATGCAAGGAAAGTTAAGATCAAAGTCAAAGAAGTTAAGAGTCAGGTCTGAAAGTTAAGAACCATGTCAAAGTAAGTTTCTAAAGCATTCAGGAGTCTAAAAAAAACACATTGTTTTAACTTGTTTTAAGGTCAATGAATGAGTGACCAATAGGAAAGAGTCGAAGAAATTTGAAAAAGCTATTTAAGCGCAATAAGTATTCGTAAAAGTTAAGTTTCAAGTTAAGCAAAGAGTAACAAGTTAAGTTTAATTCTCTAGAGTTATAAGCGAACTAAGTAGTCTTTAAGAGTTTATACAAAATCTGTACAAACTTTTGAGAAAGAAAAAGAGCTAGGCTTCCCACGGAGCCTATGTCTAGTTTTAGTAAAAGGAAAAAGGAAACTATGATTTCCAAGAACGCTTTTGAAGCTAAGTTTGAGTAATTATCTCAAACTAGAGAAGAAGTTGTTTTAAAAACATATGATCTAAGTATTTTGGGAGTTGTGTTGAGAACCGATATTGTGAAGGTAGTTCATATTAACTCAAGTCTCCGTAAACCATGTAACCAACATAGAGAGATAAATGATAATACTTCTTTGATAATTCCATTGTACTTTTAGCATAGACTAATGCATCCACTTAGAAGTTCCATTCTATACCGACGACAAGGCATAGAGCGGTCCTCTTGCAAGTGAGGTAATTCATTGTACCATCAGTTAGGCTCATAGTGATGGTTGTCAGTTAGAGAATATCCCATATAAATTATATTAATTTCATATATATGTAAATTTGAGTTAAGTATTGATTTATCTTTAATGAACTAAGTGTTTACACAGTTTTACAATCTTTCTTTATATTACATGTGTCCTTACTTCTTCATATTGAGTAGTTATTTCATGAGTTAAGCAGAGCCAATGTACGTTCATTCTTATTAATTTCAAGCCTTATGGTTTGTTTACATTCAACTAGATACTGGTATGTACATTCAATTGTGTTACTGATGCCAGGTTGGCTGGCATCGTTTTGGATGAGACGAGAGTAGGTAAAAGGGTGAGCTACAGCACTTCGTTATTCAGTTGAGTCCAGAGTCAGTGGTCGAGTTCTTGGCATTTCGGAGGGATCTTTTGTTTGCTTTATTTAGTTAAAAAAAAATGGTTGTATGGGGTTGGTTTCTTCCAAATTTATTTTGGTCTTTATAGGCTTCATAGACGGATAGTTAGTAGTTCAGTTGTGTCTCTTTATTTAAGATTCTGTATTTGAGACTTAAGTGCAATTTTGGGCAAGATAGTATTTAAAGTTATTTTATGAGAACTTTTCCAATTCTATAATTGAGTTAAGTTGAGTCTTTCATCGAGTTACTTAAGTCATGACAAGGGTTCGCTCGAGACCACCAACGGTCACCGAGTGCATGTCCCGCCCATGGTTTAGGTTTGGTGCGTGACATTTAGCACATGGATATGGTTCCATGAACTACTCAAAATATTTCTGAAAAAATAAATGAGTTCAATCACACCGTTTATTTAACCAATTTTTTTGTGTGTAATCATGACAACCTTATTAATGATAATGGTCCGTAGTGGAAAACGTATGTATTTAAAGTTCAAATAAGGCCTAGAACGGGATATACAAAATTTCTCATTTTACCTTTGTTAAAGTCCATGTATTTTGGGTTATTAGTGATCCTGATGTGGTTTCAGAAAAAACTTCTATATTTCCAATTCCACGTTTATCATATATTTTACAATATCGCAAGTACACGGATTTAATGATTTCAATTCTTACACTTACTTTTATTAGAAATTTAGAGGACATAAAATCCTACAAGTATTACTAAAGTTATCCATACAAACCAAAAAGTGGAAAAGTTATGATTGTGCCAACTCCAAATAAAATAAATTTATTAAGAATAAAATTAAAAATTTCTTATCTTTTATGCACAATAATCTATTGAAGGAAAACATAGAAGATACTTAAATGGAAATAATATAACTCATATACCTTTGAAATCGAGTCTAAATACGTTTAAAGGATTGTAAATCTCTAAGAAAAATACATAATAGGAAAATCATTTACATACTTAACATAACCACATAACAAAGAATCAATATCATCACCTATAAAGTGAGCAAATTTCATCACAAAGTTTCTCAAACCTATTATGTGAAGCCTTGTTCATTCACCAAACCAATTTTTAATGACACAAATTAATATTGTGCACCAAAAAAAATATTCAACATATGGTGATAATATCTAAAGAAAAACTCTTTGTAGCTTTCAAAAAGATATGAGCAAGTGTTGTCAATGAAGCACACAAAATTTCTAATAAAACTTGAGTACGTGTTGATATTGTGGCTTATTCCCCGGGTGACACACAATTTATGCATGATTCATCCAACATCTTTGACACAATAAATAAGTTCCTCAATTATGTGAAGGATTTTGTAGTCAAAGGGCGTCATTGATTTGATAGCCTTTAGGAAAGGGTTTATCTATTTTTTTTTATCTTATTTATTATTAATTATTAAATAAGATAAATTATCACCTAGTTTATGTGTGATTCATTATGAACTAATTATTCAAATAAGATAAAAACGACTAAATAAAATTCCCTTTTTAAGGCAATCATTCAAGGACCCATTGACTGTAGAATCCTTCACATCATTGAGGAACTTATTTATGGTGTCAAAGTTGCTGGAGGAATTATAAAAATATGATATGCCACCCTTGGATTAAGTAACAATATAAACATGTGATCCTATTATAATTCAAAGATTGTGTGATTCCTTGACAACACTTGCCCATAGCTTTTTGAAAGCTACAAAGTGTTTTGTTTAATATTATCAACTTCTTATGAGTCTTCTATTGGTGCATAATCTGAATTTGTGCTATTCCAAATGTGTTTGATGGATGACTATGGCTTGAAATTATAAGTTTGAGAAGCTGCACACTATATAGGCGACGATGTTGGGTTTTTTTTCGGGGTTAAGTTAAGTAATTAAATGAATTTCGTACTATTATTTTTCTTTGAGATTTACAATCTATAAAATATATTTTGAATCCAATTTTAAAAATACATGATTTATGCTTTTTCCATTCTTCTTCCAATTTTAATTTTTTAAAACTTTAAAGGTACACGCGTTACTTTTTTCCATCAAACTAGCTTCTAATTTTCTTTTAGTATACTACTCTGCTTTCAATATAAGATATTTTTTTTATATTCTTACTTTTTTTTATTTTGAGTAGGAACAATCGTAATATTTCCATTTTTGAAATTTGTGGAAAATTTTAGTAATATTTGTAGGATTTAACGTACTCTAATTCAATATGAATTGATGTGCTAAAATGGAAAAATGTATATCATTTACATTTAATACAGGAAAAATATTACATTATATAACTAGGATGAATAAAACATAAATCATTTACTTTTAAATGGTGTTCTTTAGTTTTGAGGGAATTCAAACGAGGCCAAATGCAGGAAATACAATTTTTTTCCATTTCATCGTGTACATAAGTGTAACATATCGTAACTTGAAAGAAATAAGAATAAGATAAGAAACCAAGGACAAAATATTTTGTTTTAAAAGTTGAATTTTTGGTCATCTTTAAACGGCCATAACTCCCAACTCTAGAGGAGTTAGGGGAGTTCTTCTTATAATTGGAAATCCCTTTCGGAAGTTGGATTTTTGGATTGAGTAAAGTATAATCCATATTTTAGTAAGGGTAAAGTAGTGTTTTCACCTTAGTATTACTTAATTTGTTTTAGGGGTTTATTAGGAGTAAAACCAAGTCCCATTTCATTGTTAGAAAAGTTGGTAACTCTTAGGGCCTTGGAGAAAACATGAGAGAAGAGGAAGAGGAAGAATTGTTCGAGAACACCAATAATCATTGAGTGGATGTTGTTGGGGGTGATCACTTTATGGTATGAGATATATTTCTCGGTTGGGTTCGTTCACCCACACACGAACATGTTTACTTGAGCAAGTTTTTTATTGATTGAATAATGAATTTTGAAGTTCTAGATGAAAAATTGTTGAATCCTTGTTGGTAGAGTTGTAGTGTACCTTTATTGGTTTTGATTCATGTTTCTGGGTTGTTTTATGAATCTAAACTATTAGGTATTGAGTATATTAGTGATCATAAGTGTTGGGGGGGAGATCAATGGAAGTTTGGGAGGGTTAGAGTTGAAAATATGAAAACCCATTCGACATGTCCTGTGGCTCCACGCCTCCCAACGCACCTCAAGACAGAATATGTCCCTCAAGCTCTAGCGCGCCGCACCATCCTTAGCGCTTGAAGGCAGTGTCTATCTGTTAGGATCTAATAACTCATGCCTTTAAGAGCATCAAGGTAACCTGGATATCCCATTTCTTCCCTATATTTTCGTACTAGTTCCTAAGTGATATACCTATTCCTAGTTGAGTACAACACTCTAAAGTTCATCTAAACATCATGAAATCATCCATAAACATGAGATCATGATCCTTGATTCCATAATCCAATTCAAGTAAAATTAAGATAAAAGTCAAAGAAGTTAAGAGACAGGTCTAAAAGTTAAGAACCATATCAAAGTAAGTTTCTAAAGCATTGAGGAGTCTTAAAAAACATTTTAACTTTGTTTCAAGGTTCAATGAATGAGTTGACCAAATAAGAAAGAGTTGGATTAAAATATCAAAGGGAACAAAGTATTCCCTAAGAGTTAAGTTTTGAGTTCAGCAAAGAGTAACAAGTTGAGTTCACTTCTAAAGAGGTGGTAAACGATAAAATATCATGTTTTGCTGGAATTGTTCGGGCCAATATCCCCAAGGACCAACCAAGATTCCTTGAGGAAGGACCTATATTGGTGGCAAAAAATTACCCAAGGTAGTCAACCTTCGGATGGCAATCAACGGCATGTGGTATGGTCAAAGCACCGTAGGTGGTGGGAATCATTTTGTTCTTAGCCTGTGGATCTAAGATATCAGTTCCAGGTCTCTAAACCCATCGACGAAGGCCAAGACATCTAGTGCATGGTGTTGGGTTTTATTTGCCGTGATTTCTTACCATAAATAGGTTTTCCTTTTAGGAAAAGGTTTTGGATTGACTAATCCTTCTTTGGTAGGGAAAGGTGTTAGGACTTCGGATAAATAGAGGATGTTCCTTCCTAACTTAATGAGATTCACAATGCAGCATTAACAAGTAGTTTAAGGTCTTTGGAGAGGTTGGTTAGACGGGAGAATTTGTGGGTCACAGCTTGAAAAGTAGCACTTGTGTGAACCTCCCATGTATTCAGAGGAAATGGTTGATAGAGGTGTGTCTACGTATTTTGTACTCTCATAGTTATAGTGAATGCTCATTTCCTTGTGGACGTAGCGGCAATTGACCAAACCACGTTTAGATCTTTTGTCTTTTGGTAATTTCTCGTCTTTCTTACTCGCTGGTATCTTGAGGGTTTGGTTTCCGAGCTTCACGCATTTACACCCAATACTTATTTTTGGTCATACAAGTTGGTATCCAAATCCATATTAATGTGTAGAGTCAGGTTAGTGGTTCGTAATCAATGATTGAACCATTAGAAAGAGGTGTTCATATTTGCGTGTTGTGTTCTAGCCACAACTTCATTTTTTTGACGGTTTTAATGAAGATTTGATTTGGAGAAATTGTTTCAGAGAGGTTCTCTGTGTGAGACATAACTTTCCAAAAGAAGAAAGCAAGTGTTGAAGATTAAGTAAAGAAGGTGGACAAATTTATTTGTCAGAAATTAAGGCCAAGGGGGGAGATTGTTGGGTGGTTATTTGCCCTATTTCTTACCATAAATTAGGTTTTCCTTTACGGAAACGGTTTTGGATTGACTCACCTTTCTGTGTAGGGAAAAGTTTTAGGACTCCATACATAGAGGCATGTGCCTTCTAAATACTTAATCAGCATTCCCACAATGTGAATTCACAATGTAGTCTTAAAGGGCTTTGAGGTTTTGGTTAAGGGAGAATTTGTGGGTCACAAGCTTGATACGTGATCACTTGTGGGAACCTCCATGGATCCGAGTGAATTGGTGAGGTTGTTTCCCTTGTATTTGTACTCGTTCAGGATTCTAGTGCAATGCTATCTCTTTGGACAGTAGTCGATTGACGAACAAGTTAGAGATCTCTGTCTTTGGTATATTTCTCGTTGTCTTCTTACTCGTGGACTTTCGAGGTTTATTTTCCTAGCTTCCGCATTTACACCTGCTTATTTCCGGTCCTAACACATGGACCTACGCCCCATCGATAGACAACCGTTGATGGTGGTCTGACTCCACGCAACTTTACTATAAGTTAAGCGGTGAAGTTGTTTTTTTACCCAACTTCCAAATAATACTATTGGAGGTTAATTTGGGGTATTTTGGATATTTTAAATGTGTATATAAGTGTTTAACACATAGAAAATTTCATTCTTCCAAATCAAAACCCCAAAATCCCTTAAGAATTCCCAAAGACTCCATTTAAGTCCAAAGTAAAGGAAGAGATTGGTGTGAAGAATTGAGTGTATATTATTCAACAAAGTGAAGAATTATCATCATTTAGGTATGGATTTTGATCCTTGAAACTCGTTTCATTAAGGATCCCAACTCTCAAGATGTTTTCTAAAGTTTTCAAAGTTAAATTGTCCAATTTCACCATTCTACCATGGGTTCTTGCATTAATTGTTTTTAAACTTTATTATGGATTACATTTATGTTGTATTGATTATTTTAACCTATATTACCTATGAACCCATGAATTGGTTGAACCCTAGTTTTTTACTAAGTTGTGGGTTACTTGATATTGATCTAATGTTGATGATTTCTTATGTAGTTTTATGTGGGTTATTCATTAATATAATAAATTTTAGTAAATTTATATCTACATTTTATTAGATTGATGAATTTATATTGAATTTACCAAATTAATTGTATATTGTAGTTTTTATGTTCAATTGTGTGTTATGGCCTTGGGTAAGGATCTTGTGCTATCGAATTGGGCAAGTTGACTTTGGATTAAAGTGTTGAGGATGATGTGGGGGTATGATGACCTATTTCCTTAATTTTTTGTTTTTTATAGTACAGTTAAGTCATTATTGGTATGTTCCACTTATGGTGCCAGTGTAATGTGCTTTACTTGCAAATTGACGTGGCCTTGTCGGCGTTAATTGATGAATGATGATGATCATTAACTTATATTCTACTACTTGAACTAATGTGGCTATTTGTGTAGTTTGATTATTTGAATCATGACAATATATATCAATATGTGAAATCATACATGTGTTCTTCTATTCATGTCATCTGTGTTGATCATGTTAGACTATAACTTTGACCTTATGTGTATAGCCTTAGGGTTGAGTCTTAGTTATAACTACTTGACTGTATGAGTCTATATTTGTAACACTGATGATGTATGATAGTATATAGTATGAGTTGAAGATAATAGGGTTGTTTCTATGTTCTTCTAGAGTGACATGCATTATGAGTTAAAAGTCAAGTATATGGTGTCGTGTCTTGATTGATTTTTGTTCCTTACTTGATTTATATATGATTATTAATATATGATGTCTTGATTTAGGATGTTAAATCTCTTATTCATAAATATATGAATGACATATGAACTTAAATAATGTTAAGAGAGTCTTTTATGTAAAAATCTTGACTTAGTTGTAAGGTGAAGAATGTTGAAATCATACGCCGTAATGGCATCCTTCAAAGTAATGAAATGATGGACTTAAGGTTAATTGGATGTAACAACATAATATTCATCCTTTGAAAAGTCATCATGATCTTCTTGTCGCCATTGTGAGGTAGCCCTAGTGGACTTTCTTTGGTAGGCTAAATGTGATTGGGTTATGAACTTGTTATGGAACCTTTTTATGTGAACCTAATGTGTGAATACTCAATTAGGAAGAAGGATAGAACCGAGTGAATATTGTAAAGGAAGTAGTTTTAGTAATGTCCTTTGGTCTCACTAATGCACCGGCGGCATTTATGGACCTAATAAATTGGGTGTTTCGATGACCTCGATTCATTTGTCATTTTATTCATTGACGACATCTTGGTATATTCAAAAAATGAGAGTTATCATATAGGTCATTTGATGTTGGTATTGCAAACCCTTAATGAATATCAATTGTTTGCGAAGTGTAGAAAGTGTGAGTTTTGGTTAAGGTTGGTGACATTTCTTGGGCATATCATCTCTAGTGAAGGAGTTGACGTTGATCCAAGGAAAACGGAGGAGGTGAAAAATTTTCCTAAACCGTTGACTCCAACGGATAGTAGGGGTCTTACGTTGGCGGTTAGTAATACGGAGGATTAGTGGATGGGTTGCTCCGTCATTGCATCTCCCTTGACATACTTTGACCCAAAAAAGTAAGAATTGTTGGCAGCGGCAGGTGAGAGAAGAGTTTTCAGAGTTAATTAAAATAGGGCTTACTCCACTCCACTATTGAAACCCTGACCAGAGGGTACAAAAGTTTGTGTGTATTGTGATGTTCCAAGTGAGTTTAGGTGAGGGTCATGTAACAGAGGAAGTGAGTAGCTATCTTCTGGAACAACTTAAGTTTGCATAGGGGAAAACTAATCCAACTCACGTTCTTGCGTTAAAGGCCGTTAGTGTTGGCCTAAAAAAATATGAAGGCATAACTTGAATGGGGTACATTAGGGTACATGTTGATTTATTTACCGAACATAAGATTCTCCACTATGTGTTTACCCAAATGGAGTGAAATCTCCGACAAAAGAAGGTGGTTAGCATATTGTTTGAAAGATTTTGAATTAGTGTCCTCTATGACCCCCATAAGCTAATGTGGTTAGTGGATTTCCCTAAGTCGTATGACTATGGGTAGGGCTTCAATTGACGAAACCAAGAAAGACCTAAAAAAAGGATTTAAATAGTTTGGCTAGGTTGGGTGTTGTGGTGACATTATAAGATTCATGGATGAGGGTTCATGGGGTTCATAATAACTCCGGTAATCATAAGTGGTTAAGGGGAAATCCAAAAAAATCTTGACATAATTAATGAAGTAAAGTAATCGATTCTCGGCAAGTTAAATGAGTCATTTCCTTAGGTGGGGGATGGGTGTGTTTGATGTGCCAAGAGATATTGTGTGTTCCTGATGGGATAGATTGAGGGACCGATCCTTGAGGAAAGCACATGGGTCCGCTACCATGTCATCCAGGTTCGACAACAATGTATTATGCCGTTAGGTAAAATTCTGGTGGGAAGGTTGAGAAGGACATAGAGGAGTTTGTTGTTGCTAGGTGGTGTCCAAATTGCCACAAGCAAAAGCAGCAAGAACAGCACAAGCAGGGGCTTACTCAAGAGATCAAATCGTACTTGGAAGTGGATAATATAAATATGCATTTTGTAGTGGGTTTACCTTGGACTCAAAAGTTATATGATTTCTATATGGGTGTTGTGGATAGGTTGAATGACAAGTCCCGATCACTATTTCTGGGTCAAGTCTATTATTCGGGGTGGGAAGATATTGCTTAGGATCTTCATGATGAGATTATGTGGCGCCATGTCTTATATGTGATCCAATTATATGGATTGGGGCCCCACCGTGAAACAACTCACATCTAGGGTTTTGAGGGTCTATTCAAAACAAGGAGGTTTTTGGGATATTACGGTGAGTTGAGTACCACTTTCATCCAAAACGGGGCTGGGCAAGAGGAACACACTATTCACAAACCTTTAGGGCTTGTATCATTGATTTCAAGGGAAATGAATAGACCATTTTACTTTGGTGGAGTTGCAATAATAACGTTTTTCTTCATCCCTTTGCATGGTCTTAGAAGCTTGTATGGTAGGATGGTAGTTTCTACTTTGTATCGTTTTGAAGTTGGAGAGACCTTCCGTTCTCGTCTTTTTTCCCCGATGTGATTGTAAGACTTTGGAGGAGGTCCTATCATAAGGAACTGGTGCAAACAACCTATAGTCGGCAAAAAGCTTTGGCGGATAAGATAGTAGGGATTTGGAGTCTTGAACAGGTGTAAAGTGGAGTTGAAAAAATTTCACCAATTACAGGAGGGTTAGATTTGCAGAAAGGGAAGTTGAGTGGATAGTTATGTGTGCGTCCTAGAAATCTTGCAAAGAGTTGGTAATGTGCCTAGAGGATTTAAATTTCCTATGAATTTGCTTCGGTTAATCCGGTTTTCCATGTTTCTATGCTTAAAAAGTGTATTGGTGATCCCGAGTCTTTTCTTCCTATTGAGGGTCTTCGTGTCAAGGATAATATCTCTTATAAGGAAGTCCCAGTTCAAATTCTTAATTGGCAAGTCAAGAAGTTAACAAATAAAGAGGTGGATTCCATAAATTTTTTTTTGGAAAAATCAACTAGTTGAGGGTGGAACATGGGAGGCCGAGGCCGACATGAAGTCCTGTTACCCTCGTCTTTTTGATAACTAAGATTTCGTCATAAATAGGACTAAGAAATGAAGTTTCAGGGTTGTTGGTGATGTTTTTCAAAAAATATGCATTTTTGTGTTGCATTATTTGAATTAACAATAAGCTGGTGCGTCAAACCATGAAATTTTGCCTTTTTTGTTTGGAGTTCTGTTGTGCGTTTCGATATGGTGGCCTTGGTGAAAGTTATGTGACCTATCTGATACGTTGAAACTTTGTACTAATTGACGCATGTTTTTTTTTTAATCTATGTTGCGCTCCATGAGTGTTGGGTGAGAAAGAAAATCCTAAATGTAAGTTTAATGAGGTTTTTTTTATTTTTTTTTAAACACTTATTTTAGAAAAATATGGTAGATGATTATAGGTATTTAGGAAAGTTTAGGAACCAAAACGTCCACGATGTTCTGAAACTAGTGCTAAGAGGTGCTAGCGTGCCTTAGCCTATTTGACTAGCTTTTAAGAGTCCAAAAATAATGAAATTAGGTGGAAGGGTGTGTAACATGTGTTAAAATTATTCATGATCAAAACGTACGGGTACGATTCCCCATGGACAACCCAAGGGCCCTTGAGGAGGACCCTAGCACGTAGGAGGCAACATTGCCTTGGCAGTGTGCACTAATGAAACCTAAACGACGGGGCGTGTGTTGATCGACTTGGCGTCGATGCCAACCATCAACCAACACTTAGATAATTTGTGGAAGATCATTACCTGTATAGGCTCTGACGAGATCAACGGATGTGCAGCACGACGGGAGGCTTGGTCCGTCGACTAACGCACGATCCATCGATAGGGGTATCGTCTGTGACACTGCCAATTTCCTGCACATTTTAAGTTAATCTCATTTAATTAATTAAGGAATTAGGTGGTTATTTAGGGTTTAAGGAATTCTAATTAAGTTAATTAACCCCCCATATAAATACCCCAACCCTTATTAGTCTAAACACAACTCACAAAATAAACACTCTTCCTTCTCTCTTCTTTTTCTCTCTATTGGAAGACACCACCGAAAACAAGGTAGGGGAGGTTTTGGGGACTGTAATGGAACTATTTCACCAACAAATCTTTGTCAAACGTTTATTTATGGAATCGATTTCACCTTTTGAACTTCCTTCCTCAAAGGGCTCCTTCATAGTATTTCAATAGTTGGGGTTTCAAGTGGGTTTCATTCAATTACAAATTTGAAGGTATGAACTGAGTTGTTTATGGTTTATTTATGATATAATTAATATACTAACATGTATCAGAACCCATCACAGCATAGGGAGTCTGGCACAACGGCTTTCGCGCAGCTGCTACGCCCTTGTTTTTTGCCTTATCTTACTTAGTAAAGCAACCTTTCACGCTAGGCGCTCACCTTTTTTGTTCGGGTGGAAGCTGCTGCCCAAAAGAAAAACCGCCTGCAAAACATGTATTTTAACATAATTATGATAATTGGTGATGGTTTCATCTAAAAAGAAGAACATGATTCTTAACCTTTAACCCTCGCTTTGATGTTCAAGTGAATTAGGTTTGGATTAATTCAATTGACTTGATAATTGGTTAAATAATTGTTATATGATGTTGTTACAGTAATCATGAACAAATTAGGATGATTTGTAGCCTTTCATACTAGTTCTTAAGAAGTGAACTAGGTTATGAGAATTGACCTAAGTATCTTACCTTAAGCTTTGATTTAGTATTGAATTGTGGCGTAATAAATCTTCTAGTGTTGTTATCTTGTTGATTATTGAATTATCATGTGGTAAATCTAAATTTAATTTAATTTAGGGATTATGCAAAAACCTAAATGATCAAAAATGAAGGAGACTTGGTAAGTCTTATTATCTCTATCTTTAATTCCAATTATGATTAATTGTGGTTAAGTCATGATTTTATATTGGAGTAAGTCTTGTGCTAGGATTGATAGGTTTTTATGATGTTTAATTGACATGTCTTGACTGTGTAGTGAGGTGAAGATAGGTGTGGTGTTATGATGTGACATGACTAATCGTGTTAACCTCCTCATAAGGAAGTATGTTAAAGGTATTATACTTCAGCAATTTTATTGAGCTATGATGATGAGATTATTTAAACAAAGGATAGGACCCATGACTAAACTAAGTAAATTGGTATAACTACTTAAAGACATTCAATAATATTTTGGGGACGTATCTAGAACCAGAGTGAACTTGACAATGTGAGGTGATGACTTCCGAAAGAGGAAGATTCACCCTATAGTTCTACATGAGATTTTGACTTCCCAAAGAGGAATACTCATGTAATAGATTCCCATGAGAGGAGGCCCCAAACTACCAAGTGGTATTAAGAGGAAATATACTATCTCTTAAAACTTGAACTGTGTTGACTCCATAGGAAGACTAGCTAGTGGCTCAACCTAGAAAGACACGTTTATGTTTGGTTTTACATTGGCCGGTACACCAATATTCGTTGTTGTAATGTTTTACAACACCGGATTACACAGTTAGCTCTTGTGATCTATGACTGTTAAGGCAAGTTTCCCTAAATCAAAATGAAGCAATGAAGTATGAACTAACTAAGGTGACTTGAAAGGATTATCTTAGCCTAGGTAGGGGTATGGTATTTACTCTTACCTATGCCTGCAAGAGTTCCCTTCGGGAGCTAAAGATTTACAGATTTGGTTATGTATATGATAAGCGTGTATGAGGAACTTCACATTATTGATACTATATGTTGATAGTTCACTGATGGATGAGTATGTGTATGGGTTATGTTGGTAAAGTAAGATGAAATCTATATGTTAAAGTCATGTTTATTCAAGTAGGGTGTTTGTCCAGATTCTTTGGGGTTGGTATTGATCTAGTGAGGTTTGAGTTTATGGGACATTTGCTGGTCATTGTACTTTTGAATTGAGGAGGATTCATGAGTAATTGTATGCTTATTATGATAGGGTTAGCTTAAATTCATTGTTGTGATGTTAATTCCTTATGTGGGTGGTTACTAGTAATATTAGGGTTTTAATATGATTGAAATGCATATTACTTGTTTGAGTTAGTAAGCATGTTTTATAACTTGGTATGACTTGCTTGATTATGGATAGGCCTTTAAAGGGTAACATGACATGGTATGAACTAAAGGTCCCTTTTTCGCATTATTTGATCTTATATGTGCATATGGTCTGATACTTTGTACAAGTGTCATACTAACCCTATTTTCTCCCTTTTCCCCATACATTTTAGGTTCCGGTTGTGGAAGGCTCATTCAAGATCACTTGAAGAAGTCTTATTGTCTATCATCCAAGTGGGTAGGTCCTCTCTTTTCGATGGCGATGCAAATATCTAGTTATGGAGTTGCTTTATTTTCTTTAAGACTCTTATGTTCATTAAGTATTTGTTTTTCACCTGGAATACTGTTGGTATAAGGCTATATGTGTCTTTTTCACATTGATATAGGGCTATGCCCAAATAGTTATGATCGTTTAGATGGTATGAGATAAGACAAATCCTTAAGACTATATTCTATCTTATGTATATGTATATGTTCAATAAAAGTAGAAGTCTATGTAACCTTCTTATACGAAGGGTCTATGTATACTCAAATATTGCATATATGTGTATGAGAAGGCTCTATGTAAACTCCAAGAGAAGTAACAAAAAGTGATTAATTTTTTCCCGTAAAGCGACGTATGAATGAATGATATAAACTAGGGGTTAGGTTTATTCCCTCAAAGGGGGGAGGACGACAATGTCTGTTACGGGTCTAGGGGGTAAACCACAAATGTGGGGGGGGGGCGGGTTGGAGGGGGGGAACCCCCAAAATTTGACCCCCATGCTCAATCGAATTCTTACCTTTTGGCTTATGAAATGGGTTTAAGGTACATGGTTTGATATTGTTAGAACTATGGTTTTGTCTATATTATGTTATGATTAGATACTCCCTTATTATGCTTTATTATGTAGTGTTTGGTGAAATATTGAGGAAACGTGGTGAAGGCTTGGATGAAGGATAACTTTTTCTTTTCTGGGTTAGGTTATATTGAAATTTTCTCGAGTTTTATGGTCCACCTTTGTGGTGGTGTTTAATTAACGTATATGAAGTTATATGTGTATTGTGAGGATGGACTTGAAGGCATTGTATGTGATGCGAAGTGATGATTTTGATATGTATATGCATGATATGTGTTAGAAGTTTTAAATGAGTGTCTTGAAGGGTTTATGTCTAAATGAAGTATGTATTTGATATGTGGAGTATGATAATGTGTTAATTGTGATAAATGTTGATAGGAGAATGTCTAGAAGTCAATATTATGAATAATAGTTATTATGTGAAAGGTGTGCTAACATGTAATCACACACAATTGAATGCATGAATGAAGTCAAGGAATTACAATGGGGGATCGTAGGGTAGGCACTCTTCGTGCCTAGAGATGAAGTGTCTAGACCTTCCCTACTATTCCTATGTATGAACAAGGGGAATTTTGGGGTGAACACTCTTCGTGAGTTGAGATGTAGTGTTTAGTAACAACCTCACTATTCCCGCTCAGCTTTCCAAAGATAGGTTAGAGGTTGGATACCCTTCATGAGTTGAGATGTGGTGTGAAATAGTTATCTTTTAACCTAAATTCAATGAATGTTTAAGATTCCGTGGGAAGTTATGCGTAGCACCGAGCGTATTTCACGAGAGGGTGGGTACACTTCATGAGTATAGACTTTGTACCCAATGTACCTCTTGAGATGTGTGTTCCTCATCAGTAGAGAATGAGTTACTTAGTAGAAATCTCGTTATTCCTTAATTATGCGCCCGTGTAGGTGTAGCTATTCGAGAATCCATGTAAAGGGTAAAGAATATGACCGTACCTTAGGCTAGTATGGATCCCTCATCCGGTACGGGTTAATATTGGGATTCCATGTCATTCTCTCTTAGTCAATGTTACATAATACTTATATCGAGTATATAAACCCTTTGTATAGGAAAATTACATAGTCTTCTACTTCTATTGCACATTGATATATAGGATATCGATAGTTAGTCTCAATCAAAACGTATGTAACATGTTGGGGGGGGGACCCCTAACCATCATGAAAAAGAGTTATAATAATTTGTCTATCCCATTACCATAAATACTATAAGAGCCATATATAGACTATATAATCTTTATTACTCAAAAGAAAAGCAAAGAGCATAGAAGTCTTAAAACTACAATAGCATCACAAGCTTGATTGTGGTATTTCTCTCGGAAAGTGAGGACCTTCCAACTTTGAGGAATGAGAATTCCAACCCTTCCTTCGAAGTCGTCTCAAAAGCCCTTTAATGACCGAAACCTAAAATGTTGGGGGGAAAGGGAGAAAATGGGGTTAGTACACTACTTGTCCTAAGTATGAGACCATATAGACACATATCATGAAAGCATGCTAAAAAGGGACAATTCATTAAAGTATGCAATTTACTTTGAAAAGACCTATGCACATTCAAGAACACCATGCCAATCAATAAGACGTATTCATTAAGACTAAAACATGTACGTCATAACACCAAGAATACTAAGTCTAGTTAAGTCTACATGCACATCACATAATTTTAACACATAGACAAGAAAACTGTATCATCAAGTTATAATAGCAACAAGCATGGATGAGAGTTCAGTACAACATAATCAAAGCAATACAATTACCCATGAACCCTCATTAAGTAAACTAGTGCAATGACAAGGCAAATACCAATAACATTACTCAATAAAGTTAACCCATCAAGAACCATATTCATACATTAAAAATAGAGACGAAACACATATTCATAAGTGAAACAAATCATCAGGTAGTATAATCAATGTGCGAGGTCATCATACACATATCATGTACCATTATAAGCAAATATATTTAAGACCTAAGCTAAACCCCTTAGGTCATCCTTGTTAGAGTTTATTAATTTAGTTCATTTTAACTTTTGGAAACATCATGACTTAGACAACATAGACCATCTGATCTAATTCGGAATGTGGTGTCATGGAACCCTACACCGAAGGAAGGCGGACTACTTGCGAAGGTAGTACCAAAACATGAACATAGCAACTATGTGGATCCACTGTTTAGTATTCCTATGTGGGCAACATAGTTCAAACACTATCAGATATATTTGTGACCCTCTTTATGCTACATGCATTGTACTCTCCAATCTCAAGATTACATTAGTGATCCTTCCTTCCCTATGTGGGAAGGGACACTCCTCACTCTAGTTCACTCAATTGCTTAGCTATAGTGTATTTATTAATCATCATTACTTAATGTTGGTCATAGGGTCTATCTTTAGTATAATCATTATCATCAAATCTCAATAAGAATTTCATGAATATAGTCATTTCATTATAATTCATATAAGTGAGGTTTGCACATTTTACACATTCACATCATAATAAGGCACATTGCTAAGTTATCACCATCGTTATATCATTTAAATCTTGTGCAAAAACTCACAAACAATAGTCATGAAATTTAAATTCAACATTATACCAACCCTATCAATTTTAATTCAAGTTATACCTCAATACAACATCATCACTTAAATCACAATTAGCCACAATTGGAGTAAAGAGTTGATATCACAAGACATTCCAAGTCTCCTTAATAATCCATCATCAAGGTATTACCATCAACCCTTAACTCAACCCAATAAGAGTGTAGCATCATTATACAATAATAACCAACAATATAACAAATCCAATTGAACCACTACATCACAATCCATCACTAGTTCATAGCTAAGAGAAGAGACTTAGGTTAAAGTAATAATTTATATCAATTACTGAAGAACTAGAATGATAGGACTATAATTTTTCTTAATTTATTTATAATTGATATAATAACATCATATAGAAGTAATTCAACCAATAACCAATTCAATTGAACCAACACTACACAATTTATATCAAGATCATGACATAGGGTTAAGGGGAATAGGTCATCTTCACCAAAATAGATCAATCCATACACAAATAGCATCAATAAGTTATATTAGATGTTAATATACTCATAATATCCAAAATAAATTATAAACAGAGCAATTTAGAAGATGAATTTCAAGATTAGAAAAGACCCACTTGAATTTCACACTTTTGAAATCAATTTGATGGAAACCTTTAGGGAAAAAAGTCCCAAATTTGAAAGGAATCCCATATTTTAATGTTTGATGAACATTGATGGAGAAATATTTGTGATAGAATCCCTAAACCCCCCCCCCTTTTACCTTGAATTCTATGGAGTTCTTCAACTTGAGAGAGAAAGAAGAGAGATGAAAGAGAGTTAGGGTTTTGGGAATTTTCAACAGCTTAGGTTAGTCTAATTAAGTTAAGGTCTTTATATAATTTGTTAATTAACTTTATTAGGATTCCACAATCCCTTATATAATTAATTAACCACCTATTTATTTAAGTTAACCCAACTAAAAACGAGCATCAAAACTTGTCACTTGACCACAAGACCTCGTCGACGCCTCGTGTGGCAATCGACGAACCATTGGACCAACCGTCCTGTTGGTCCATCGTTGAGTTCAGTGACTTGTCAAAACAGGCCCTTGGTAAAATATTCTATGTTTACATAGACGGATTCAATTGAAGCCCTGTCGATTGGACAACGAACCGTCTGTGTCAATCATCTGTGAACACTGCCTTAGGCAGCTTCTTGCCATGTCGCAAGTGTCCTCCTCAAGGGGTTTGGTTGGTATTTTGGCAGTCGTGCATGTACTCTTAGACTATGAACTAAATCTATTATGTTTTAGACACACTTCCAAAATGTTTCATCATTTCTGACTCCTAAAAGCTAGTCAAATAGGCTAAGGCACGCTAGTACCTCATTTAACTATTTTGCGGATGTCATAGACGTTCTTTGACGTTTTGTTTCTAGACTTTCTAAATGACTTATATTCATCATAATAGACATTAAAAAATTGTCTAAACTTTTTGACACTCATGTTAGGCTCTAGAACACGTCTTAGACTTTCAAAGTGTTACATTATCTGCCCTTTAGAAACATTCATCCCGGAATGACACTAAAATCTTTCAAAAGGAAGGAATAGACTCAAGACTAGAAGAACAATATGAACAATGCATGATATAATGGGTTACAAAATAAATCATGACATTTACACAAAGAAATTACAAACTTCAATTGCAACACATAACGCTCAAAATCACATTATGAGAAATCTCATTCTCACATAATGACATAACCTCAACATACCATATATGAGTCAATTATGAAAAAGCTCAACTTACAACATGCTCAAAATCATTTCACAAAAGACTAACCATATAAAAATTCAAAACATAACTTAAAACAAGGCAAAGAATTGCAAATTTTCAAGTTAAATAGGCATATTGCACAGTAATGACACAAAGAAATGCACCTCTTTGCATAACTTCACCAAAAATCAAAGTAACTTCAAATTTAGTTATTATATGAATTATTTGTAAGAACAAATAACCTTCACTAGTAAAGAGATGAGGATAATTCCTTTACGGAGGCCACCTCTTTGTTCCTCAACCTCTTAACTTGTCACACTCGGATTATGTAATCCGAATGTGACAAGCCTCATCTTAGCGTTAATCACAATTATGCAGTTTGATTTTGCCGAAAAATAAAAACTTTTAATGTACGAATGATGTATACTTTAATTCATACTTAAGATTTATAAGAACATACGATATTCTAAATCTGTCTCACATATATAAAAATAATCTAAGAGTGCAAATATGAACTTATCCAATAATAGGTAATATTCCACATAGGCCTTATTTCAAAAAATCAAAAGAACATAATACTAATAGCGTATTTTTAAAACTACTAAAAATCTACGTAAGCTAAAAATTTATAGATAGCTCCCGAATATGCAGCTAAGAGTAAACCTAACAAGACTTGGAGGAAGAGTTCCAATCTTCTTACAAATCGGACCTCTTTAAGCTTCAATCGAGCAAGGAACCTATAGTTATAGCTAAAATAAAGAATGCAGCGTTAGTACGCCCACATGTAACTAAGTATGCAGGTATATGTCCCATACACATTCACGGACCTGCTTGAAAAGGCAACCATTTATAATATCTTAGAAAACATGCATAAGTTCTAATGAAAGTCTTCAAGCACATACATATAACATATGCAAGAGTACGACTTCCATCACTAAAGCGTATGACATAATCGAAGGGATAATCTCATAAAGGTTCCGTCGAAAAAATAATATTCAATAAATCATTAAACCATAACATACAAGACACTTAACCAATGATCCACATACCCAGCTACAAGTGCAATGATCATGTGAAGCCCCCATAATCACCACATATCAAGTATATAAGATAGGAGACCATAAGCTTAAAGCTTTGACCCCTTCAATAACAATATAACTCAATAACTATTAATTATAATAGCCACATTCTTGTAAGAGTAAAATCATATCTCATAAAAATATATGTTTGCAAACATCATTTTACTTAGATAAATACTTCCTAAGGACTCATCCTTTAGAGTTACTTGGGCAATGTCTAGGGGCTAAGTTATCCCATGACCACTACTATACTAAAGCAAATCCTGAAGCTCAACCTAGTAAGCATTCATTTACTCTGTCATTCGTTTTACATGAGGGAACATAAACATAAGATGAACATAAATCATGGAGCTAAACATGGAATCCAGCGTCGTCCCCACACCCGAACAGAAAAGATTTTTGGTACCCCAGCCAAAGATAGAAACAGAACATGAAATTAGCTTTCTTAGGGGATCCACTTAGCGCAGTATCTATGTGGAAAATTTTTCAAGAAACTATAATATTATAGAAGCGAGACCCACAGTTCGACTTACATACGGCCTAGCCTCAATACTCAGGAGAATCGTTGTTAACAGACCTTCCCTAGGAAAGAGACACTTCCCATATCGAGTTCCATCGGTTCTTAGCTTAAGTCCCTTTTGTTGAATAACCTTTATTTCATTTTCTCGTAATAAAAATTAATCATAGTTCATTAGAGTATCTTCCTTGTATACATGATCATCGAGGCTACTTTTATATAGATGAGAATTTTCCATTCATCATAAAACCATGTCTTTTGTTAGCAGAGTAACATTAACTATAATAACTTTCGTGTAAAAGAATAAAAGGGAATATTATAAAAAATGGCTAATAAGTCATGTCTATCATTGATCTAACCATACATATTATAAGCCAGATATATGACATCGAAACATCATACGTACTTTTCCTAACATAGCATCAAAAGTTATAGAAGACTTACCTCTTGTTTTAAAGAACCTTATTCCTCATGCTATATTCATAATAATAGTAAGTGAAATACTCAATGAAATAATCAAGAAGAACTTATAAAAACATGTAAAATATGAATATATAGCATAGGAGAACGTAAAAGCTTCATAAAAGGGTTCATTCAAACCTTAAATTCTAACCCTAACATTTTCATGTTATCAAAACACTACAACCAGCCCATACGAAACCATCACATAGAAGGATATCATGTATCACACGTTATTCAAACATTATCAATAAATAATTAACAATTCCATGCCGGAAAATATTAAAATTTAGAAAATGTTTACTTTTCCATAGAAATCTAAATCTCAGGTTTAAGAAGACAATCCATTTTGAGAGTAAAGAACCCTAGTATTTGAAGTTCTTGAATCTTATCTGAAGAACTCTTAGGAAAGGAATACCAAGAGTGAAAACTCATGCCTTATAAATGAAGAATGCACAAAATCTTTATCGGAAACTTAAAAACATTCATCATCTTCCTTGAACTTTTCTAGTTCTTCAATGGCGTTTCGAAAAGAGAGCGTTCTTGAGAGCTTAAGAGAATTTATTTTTATTCTGATTAAGGACGTGTAATTGTGGTAGAAAACTTACCTAATATCAATATATATATTTCCCTAGTATTACCTTTAAAAACTTCCACTTAAATTACCTTAAACGACCCTCCTCAATTAACTACAACTAGGAGAACATTAGCTATGTACAATTCGCGGTTATCACCATTTTTTTTAATTAATTAAATATACTAATTCATTAATATTAAGTATGACCCTACAGAGTAATTACTCAAGTACCCCTAATCTTAGCGATAATAACACCCTTTGGACCATCCTAGGTTAGGTACTAGGGATGTTTCTTGGTTAGTAATTGTCTAGTTAAGCGCATTTCAATTGACTATTTAAATGAATTATTAATGTTTGATATTTATTTAGTGCTGGTTATAAAAAACTAGAGTACATGTATAAGTACCTAAGTTGCTCAGGAACAACCAACCCTTTGGGACCATCCTAGGTTAGGTACTAGGATTGTTTCTTAGCGAATAGTTACTAGGTTAATGTAACTCGGTTGTGTATTAAGGATGTCGGGTACATATGATAAGTATTTTTGGTTCGATCCCTAGGGTAGTTAGTAGCTAGGTCTATTTAGTTATAGTACTCGGTTAGTTTGGGATTTAGATCCCCAACATAGAGGGACCCGTTTGACATGACCTGCCCGCAACTACCCTAATCGAACTCGAGTCTACGGGTTGGTCGCCATGCGTCCTTTTCGCCGGAGTACACATGTGCTGTCTTTAATTTCATAACTAACTAATTCCTGATTTTCATTCGGAATGTGTTACTTATTATCACCAAGATCATCACTATTTGGCCTTGCGGCACTTAAATCTACTATAGATCATTTTAAGTGGTCATGTAGTATGAACCTAGTCTTGACACTTGGATGCCTCGTTCTAAAGTGTTTAAGTTGGAATAAAATGTTTTAGCATATGGTCATTCATTGAAGGACACTTCTATCAAACAATAGGATTATTCTAAACTGTATATATATATATATAATATATATCTATATATATATATATATATATATCGATTAGATAGTCATAGATAAGATAGAATTTGTCTAACACCCTATAAGCAATATTCTATGATATGTCTAGTATTTCTCAATATTTGGCATTGGGATGCCCATGTATCCCAATACTTATTATTAACACTGAATTGTCTCTTTACTAGAAATTTACTTTTTTGGAAATATCATTTTAAGAATTATTAAATAGATTAAGCTCTAGTCTAAGTCATGGAATTTTTGGAGTGTTACATTATCCCCCCTTAGGAACATTCGACCCCGAATGATACAAAAATCTTTTGGAGGATAGGAAAATACTAGCAGCACAACCACGACATAATATATCATGTATACATAAGCCACTCATCTTTTTTGCTGCCCACAAAATTAGATGATTTTACCTATTCATAATACACAGTAGGAATTATTCCTTAAACATCAGAAGCTCAAAAAGCAATCAATAGAGTACCAAGCTATAGAATTTTCTCAAGATAACCAACAAAACAACAAAAATCTCAAGAAAAAAATATGCATACAAGTTTCACATAAGTGACTAAGAATAGAGATGTAAAATCTTCTTAAAAATTGTAGTTAGGGGTATACATTTCACCAAAAACATGCATCCTATAAAGCTAACAAGTTAAATATTTCTATCTGTTTAAATGACGGATAAATGAAATCTTTATACAGCAGTACTCTTTGCAGAATATAGACAGTACTGATTAAAACTCATTCTTATCAACGCAACTGCGTTAGACATTAACTGCGAAACTTGTAACATACCGTACATAATGTTGAGAGAGCTTTCTTGTCCCCTAGCCTCTGAGTACAAGGAAATGGTCCTTTCTGGTTTCGGAGCTCAGAACTAGGACCGCCTTGGTTGAGCTTGCTGATTACCCTTGATACCTTGAAATTTTACATTTATATTACAATCTGTTCACATCATGGGCCACTTTTCCACAACCATAGAAATCATGAGTCCCCAAAGACATCACTATCATGTTTCTTAACCCCACTTACACCACAAGTTGGTCTCCCCTTTATGGCTGGTAAACATTCTATCCTCTTGAGACTTATCGACTATAAACTCTATGATTGAAAGTCCTTAGAGAAACTAGAAGAGACATGATTATTGAAAAACTTTGGTCAACTTAGGCGTGTCTTGCACATCAAGCCTACTCTTAGAAGAACCACTTCAGACAACATTGCCCTTTAGCTTCCCATATTCATACTTCCCTATACGACATCCATCAACTTAGATTGGACATGCACAATATTTAAACTAAGAAGGATCCATATGCAGTCATGAATCATGAGTCTTAGAACGTCATTTTTCTCTAAGCCCTCTTTGACACGCCTCATTTACATAACGGAATCATTTCATCCTAGCCATTGGAACAAAGAAGAACATATTTAACAAATTAATGAACTTCAAGAAGGATCTTTACACTCAAAACTCCTTGAAGAAGGGTCTGATAGACTGCACTACCTTAGATTACATCTTGCTCCCCTGCGAACGACTCCTGTCAAGAACGACTTTTTAATGATCTCCGAATGTCACGGGCGACCAGCACCTAAGAATCCTTACTAATCCTTCTAGCTGCAAGCTACCATGCATGAAGCCACGTCTTTGAGTGATAAGGAAGAAGATTGCTGACCTCTCATTAGTACTCATCTATATCATACAATAAACTCTTATAGACCTCATCAAGCGAAATAAACTGGCGCGGTTCTTCATAAATGTTGACCCCAAAGTACATGGACCGAATTCATGCTCGTAAAATCTCTCAAACTCACACTTATAGTACTAGCATGTGTTCTCTCGAGCGAAACAACTTCTCTGTTAGCTTGAGCATGATAGCCTTGATCTAGGACGAAGGCGATGGTGTGCTCTTGGGCCATTTAAGAACAGGGTATGCCCTCACCTCGCCATCTGTCATAGCCGGAGCGCATTCACCACGAAATTTGATCATTTGCATGCAGCTATGAACTAAAAGATCAGTCGGTTACTTCGCGGAGCTAGCTCCCGCATTCGCAATCGTCTTCTATATCTAATTCTCGCGTATCGTCCTTCATGTCTGTTCACTCAGCCTATATACACAAGAAGGAATAGCATAGCTAAAGGCGGCATAAGTGCTAAAAAGTGCTAAAGGCAACAACGGACATTAGAGTATTATGTAAAGAGAAGAGGTTTCCTAATAATCCACGTAGTCTACTCAGCCATAATATCGAGCGCTCACAACTATAGAACAAGAAACTAGCGTAATGTGGTTTAGTTAGACGTTGATCCTAAGCGATATTTACCATGCTACCTATGAATTACATGTTTTTCACACCGATTCTAGAATCCGAATGCGATACGCGTACGGTCTCAACCTCTCAGTGCGTCGCAGCCACAAGCCACTCTTCTTAGCGTATAATCCTCAATCATACAGTTTAATTCTTCGGAAAATTAAAACATTTAATATGCCATTAGATAAGGTATACTTAGACTTGATACTTAAGATTTATAGAAGCATAGATATCTAAAACTGTCATCAAGAGTGCAAGTTGATAACTTAGGCAATAATAGTTACATAGCCATAAGGTTAATTTATTACAAAAGAAATCAAAGATCATAATAGAAAATATCGGTACTCTCTAAAACTACTAAAAAGTATCGTAAGAACTTAATATGAAGATAAAGCATACCAGAAGATGAGGACCTCTATCAAGACTTGGAGAAATAGTCCAGTTCATCAATCGACATCTTCAAGCGTTCATGCAAGCTGAACAGAAAATTCTTAGCTAAAAACATAATTGGGGGGGGTTGGTACGCAACATAGTAGTAAGTAATGGTATATGCACATAACTCATAGGGACATGCATGACAAGTATCTTCTTATCATTCTTCGAAAAAAGGCACCAAGGTCATTAGAAGTTTTCAATGCACATATCATAAGCATATACAAGTAACGATTCCATCACTTAAAGAATGATCATAATCGAACGGCATATTCTCATAAAGTCAACCTTAACAATTCAATATTCAACAATCGATACAAACATAACTACATAAAGCAATAACTCAAAGTGATACACATGTCCACTACAAGGGCAATAGAGTCATGGAGAGCCCCCATAAACCCCACCTATACAAGTATGAATAAGATAGCGATACCTACGTAAAGCTTTACTTTATTAAACCAACAAACCTAAATAACATTTCTTATAATACCAACATTCACGTAAATGAGTGTAAAACGATTAATATGGATTAAATATAATAACTTCACATAACATCATTTATACTTAAGAAGAACAATACCCTCTAGGACATCCCTAGAGAGTAACCTTTGCAATGTCTAGGGTTGCATCCCATACCAATAACTATACTAACCAAACTCATCCAGTATACCCTACGTCACATTCATTACTTGGCTCTCTCATTTCGTACATGCGGGAACATATGCATTAACCGACATAAATTATGATGAGCCCCTAAACATGAATACCGACGTGTTCTTCCTACATAAAGAGGTGGGTCTACCAACCAAGTAGAACCGCAACATGCAATAGCTTTGTAGAGTGCGGAATCCCTAGCTAGTATCGGTATGCCGCAACATATTATAAGAACTAGCGAATTTATTGAGACTAATAGTTTCTACATTACATAGAAGCCCATAAATCTCATGAGAATCATTGTTAACCTACCTTCCTCCTAAGGCGAAGGAGACACTTCAAAAACTAGTTCAATCGCGTGCTTAGAATTAAGCTATTTATCTTTGAATCTAATAAGTCTATTTAGTTATTAATAATAACAATCAGAAGGTCATAGTAGATTACCTCCGGGTAAGCATTATAGCATGAGCTTCTTTTAGATATATAAGAATTGTTATTCTCCTTGTCAATCCTTTCTATGAATGTGCAGAGTAACAATAAAATAATCACCTGTGTAAAACATATAAGGGATATCATAACTATGCAGATTTTTGTCTTTCAAAATCTAACAAATTTACAATTAAAGCACACCATATTTACTTAGTAACATCCATAACATACTTTTCGATAACATTGCATTAAAACTTAGAAGGCTAAACATATAAACATATTAGAGTATCACAATTTTAGAATGACTTACCTCTGTTTCGAAGAAGAACGCTTTATCATTATGGTATATTAATAATATACTAGTGAAATACTCAATGATTTATAATCAGGATCAAATAATAGAATCATGTAGAAGATCAATACATATCATAGGAGAAGGTAAACGGGTCATAAAAGGGTTCTAGCCGTAATGATTTATCATTTTCAAAACACTACAAACAACCCATTCGAAACCATCACATAGAGAGAGATCCTACATCACACGTTACTGAAACATTATCAATCAATAATTCAACAATTCATGCAAAATTATATAAACAAAAATTTACTTTTCATTGAAATCCCTAAATCCTGGGTTTAGAAGCAAGAGAAAATCCATTATGTAGAATAAAAACCCTAGTTAGCTATTTGAAGTTCTTGAATGATTATCTTGAAAGGACCTTCTTAAGGGGAATGAATCCAAGAGTGGAAAAATCCACTATACCTTATAGATGATGAATCCACCGAATCAGAAGGAAAACACTTCGAAACCTTGTCCTCCTTCCTATATATTCTCTAGTTCTTAGCTGTCGTTTGGCGAACAAGAGCCGTTCTTGAGAGCAGCCTTAATGCAGAATTTTTCGATTCTTATTTGGGATGTGTAATTGTAGTCTAAAACTGATGTAATATAAATATATAGACGTCCCAAGGATAACCCAAAATACTCTCCACTTAAATTACCTCAAACGTCCCTCCTAAATTGACTACAGCGTAAGAGAACATTCGACTTAGACCAATTCGTGTTTGACCATGATTTTTAATTGATTATGTTACTAATTTAATTAGTAAAGTGTTTGAGTTGTTTCATGGTTAAAAGCCCCGGGTACGACTCCCCAAGGAAAAACCAAGGGCCCTTGAGAAGGACCCATGTAGTGTGATGCAACACTACATTCTAGTCTGACACATCACGGGATAGAAGACGGGTTCATGATAGTGGATCGAATCGAGGGTGTGGCTATCACGTCGTCCACACTTAGGCTGGTGGAGAAGGTCCCTTCACCCGCTCAACCTCTGAGCTAATCGACGAGTGCCATAGGCGGATAGCGCTACCGCAATGTGAGGATAAACAAGGGTCGATCGCCCATTCAATCCCACACTTAAATAACTTGAAGAAGCCCTCACTGGCAAAGTATCTGACTAAGATGACGGGCATAGTGCCAATTGAAAGAAGGGGGTATTTTGTTCTGTTGACTCACAGACGAGCCCATCATAGGTGGTATTCATTTGTGAGGGTCGAGTTCTTCCTATGATTAAGTTCGTCTTATTAATTAATTAAGTGAGTATAGGGGTTAGTATAGGGTTATAGGAAGACTATAAAGTGATTATCAAGTCCACTATAAAAACCCTCGGCGCACCCTCATTAACCTATAGACACTACTCAAATAAATCTTTACCTTCCCTTTTATTCTCTCTCTATATAAACAGTCACCTTAAAGACTAGCAAGGACTAATGTTTAGGGATGTAATAGAGACAAATCACCATCAATAGTCTAAACGTTATCGGAGAGTTTCTTCCCTTGAGACTCTTTCACCTACAAAATGGTTCTTACAGAAATAGATTTTAACAAGTTAAGTTTTCTTAGGGTTTCATTCAATACGAAATTGAAGTATGGATCTGAGTTTTTTAATATTTCTTAGGTTAAATGAGTATATTAACATGTAATTCACTGGATTATGGTAAATATTTGTTGGCTTGTCTAAATTTAAGAATATTGATCAATGTATTCCTAACCTAGGTAGTAGCCGTCCTGACCTATATTGTATTGTGATCATTCCATGGGACGTGGATGTTGATTGGATTACTATCATATGACGTTTAATTATACTTTAAATAGATGAATTATAAGCGCAATACCATGCATCAGTCTTGAGATTGGGTGATTAGTTATGCTATTTATAATGTGAAAAAAGTTAATTAGCCTAATCTATACTTGTCTCAGTTATGATCTAAAGATGAATTGAAGTTATAAAGATGCCCAATTAGGGCCTTGCTTATTATATTGGTGATCATTGTTTGATATAGAATTGATGTACTCCCAAAAGTTGCAGTGTTAGAGTTAATGGCCCTTTATAGTAAGACCTTGATGATAGAACATGAGGAAGACGTGGTAAGTCTTAAAATTTCTATCTTAATATCCAATTGCTAATTCATTGTTATGTTAAGTCATGAGATTTCATTGAGTATGTCTTACACTAGGCATAATAGGGTGGTACTAATCTTTAATTCGTAATGTGTTGGACTATATTGTGAGTATTGAGGTGTATGCTTGATTATATAAGGATGGCTGACGGAACTATCAATGTAGCCTGCTTAATATGTTATGAAATGCTAATGTGTTAATCCGTAACTATACTATGGACTAATGGCTATGAAAGGACTTATACTCATACAATTACTAATATTCTCTATTGATGATGATTATACAAGGGTATAGATCCTATGGCCTAAATGTAATCTATGATTGATAATAAGGCTTTAAGACATTTCAAAAGGACTCTAACCTTAGCACTCGAGTGCAATTATATAGAGAGATGTCCTTTCCACATAGGAGAAGGTAGGAACACTACGTTACTCTTGATGATGCGAGGACTATAATGAATGGGGCCTCCATAAAACGGGTGATCCAAACATAAAAGATCCTAGTTCCTTAGAACCTATTGTTGCACATAAGAATACTAGCTAGTGGATCCATGTAGTGCTTGCCATCATGTCATTTGGGCATACCTACCTTAAACTAGTCTGCCCTTCGTGTCTGGGTGTGGAGTTTTATTACAAGGATTCCACCCTATCTCATGTGGTCTATGCCGGTCTAGAGCCGAGTTTCCAAAATGTAAATGAAAAATAGAAAAGGACTTGAACTCTATTGGATCAACTATAACGGAGTCGGGTTTAGTCTAGGAGGGGTATGGACCCTCTACCATAAACATTGCCACAGCGTCCTTTAGGAGATTCTAAAGAGACGTTCTTTATAATATGTTTATGTATGATAATTATATGATAGTACTTATGATGACCATGTCACATATGAGATACTATATGTTGATTAGTTCTTTATGAATATGCTTAGGGTATAAGGTTCAATATATGATGAAAATGTTAAACCTAAAGCCATGCTTAATGTAGAAGTTTAACATTGGCATAATGATTTTCTTGTTGAGGGATACTGATTGCTAAGTCGATGCGGAGCTTTGCTTAGGTCATTTCACTTGTTGACATTAATAAGGACTTGTGAATAGTTCTCTTGCTTATTATGAATGTGTGACGCTTATTCGATTCCTTATAGATATTATTCTTGATGTCTAGGTTGTGTAGTAAATCCTGGGTTTCAGCGTTGTCTCGGATAAGTATTACTTGTTGAGATAATAAAGCATGTTTGGTTAGATGATATGACTTCCTGACTTGCATTAAGTCCCTAAAAGGAGTAACATGGCGATGTGGTTGAACAAAAGTCCTTTTTAGCATGTTTTTCCTTTTGTGTTGATGCATAGACCATCTCATACTTAGTACATGAACTGCGAGTACTAACATATTTTCTACCGATTACCAAAAATTTAGTTCCGGTAGTCTGATAGTTACGAAGGCGTGACATAGTTGAAAGCGCTGGGATTCTCCTTTTATTCAGTAGGCTAGCGTCCTCAACTCTTGAGCGGAAATGCCATCATCTAGCGTACGGATTTTGTTATGAGCTATTGACACTAATCATTCCTTCCAATTAATTATGAATCTTGCTACTTTCATGTAACGTATACATGCGTCTTGTTGATTGATCTGAAGGGTTATGTCCAGGTATTAGACTGATATTCGTTAGCATGGTATTGAGATGAGAAACCATTTATACTATTTCTTATTTTAGTTCTCGTGTAGGCCAATAAAACATTAAGTTATGTAACCTTATACACGATGGTCGATGGTATAATCGATAAATGACTATATATGTTATGTGTGGTAGAGCGTCTAATGATACCCCCAGTAGACTGAGAATAATGTTAGAGTTTTCTGCATTTTTCAACCTATGAATGCTAATACATGAACCTCTAAGAGGCTAGTCTTAGATCCTTGCAAAAGGACCTATGACGCTGAGCTTAGTCTAGGGTAACCTGGATGAGACAACTTGGGTATAAGAGCATGAGTCTAAATATCGTTGAGTTATGTTTCTATTCTCTACCACTGTACTATGTAGATTTTTTTTTTACATAATTGCTAGAGTTCACCCACACCTATTGCGCTACGGAACCTCTATGATGCCCTTAGGAATCACTCATTTTCTTGCCGAAATCTATACGCTGACATCTACGAGTAGACATAATGGTGCTGCTGTTATAAATCGAATATATGTGTGATTATAGGAAGCTGTGTGAACACTAGAAGGAAGAGCAACTGGCAAGGACTTGAGTGAGAAAGTGCTAATGGGGAGCCCTCCCTATGATAAGAAAATTTCTCCCTTGAAGAAGATGCTTGCATGTGGAAGCCACAACCCCCCGACTAACATTCCACCTTGAACTAGAGGCTGCCTTGAGGAATGAGAGACTATTCTTGATTCTCAAATGCCCAAGCATGCCTATTCATAGCACAGACGCGACGGTTCTATACAAGCCAAGCTATGAGCCCAAGCTAATAGGCGATATTTTTTCTCACCCATCCTCAGAAAAAAGTCACTATATTGCGTATCTCATCTAAGCAAGGACTTCGATCTCGATTAACCCTCCTATATTTCTATGAGCTATAAGTTTATACAGCCACCCCATCGATTTATCTATGAATTCCCAAAGACATTATATGCTATAGGTATGTTCAAGTGAGAAATCCAGAAGGCCTGAGTTTCCCACAACCAACTCAAGATGTGGCCCAACTTGGTATGTGAAATAGAGGGATAATATAAAGGTCTTGAGGCGGCTGCGTCATGGTGACTTAGGAGATCTCTATGGCGCTTTTCACCGATCGAAACTAACCCTAGAGAAGCATGACAGGTTACGAGTGAGTATTATCACGATGTTTCATGGTATAATAATACTTTTCCTAAGTGTAGTATGTCGAAAGTCCTTTTTGTGAACTAATTCTTTATCATAAGTTTTCTCTTTGTATTCAATAAATCTGTCAACGCGAGTAGGCGCCGCAGATTTGAGACGGAAGAAATGCAGAGAAAGAGAGACAACATACTAGAGCCTTATGACGGCCGTCGGCTTGTGAAGGTTTCAGGTTAGGTGGCCCCAGCACATAGTGAAGCTATGATGAAGGAAGATGGGGAAGTCTAACCAAAGGGTGAGATTACGCCAGCTTAGTGACGCTCCGTGTGGCTATGACGAGCCTCGTCTTGCTAGTTCTCATGACGTTCAAAGCGAGTAATCCCAGTACCCAGGATTCCAAGATTTTTAAGTGTTTGAAACGAAGACCCTCGAGGATCGTTGTGTGCCTATGCACGGTCCGTTGATCTTGCCTGTCGATGTTGCGTGTGATGAAAGAGCGAAGCAGAAGAAATTTGCCACAAGTATGGGACGGACGGAGTCCATAGACGAGGCCGTCGTGACACACGACGATCCGTTCGCGGCTTGGTCGCATCGACCCAGCCGCGTTTAAGCAGAGTTCTAGACAAACAGAGTCGTATTAATAAGCGTTTTAATCTTTTTTTAAATAGTTCGAAAACCCGCGTTTTGAGGTATTAGACTCTGCTCAGAAATTAGACATCACAATTAGACTTATTGTATTAGTGTTAGATTTTGAGATTCTATCTGCAATTGATTATAGAGCATTAATCACACGCTAAACTTTTAGCGCTTTTAATCTTGTCCCATTGAAAGCTAAGTACAGAATTGTTATACTCACTATATTTGAATCTTGTAGTTTATAGGCCTATGAGTAACTAAACTCTATAACTAGGGTTGTGCGGAACCATAGGGACAAATCAAATGAGGATAAACCCTAAACTAAAATACAATTCTAGACTAGTGTCTTGCATGTATTAATATTTTTCACTTAGAGTTTTTTTTTAACGGATGTGCCAAGTTGTAGTAAACAAGCCCTTATGCTACTCGTTGATCAGAGACCAAGGACGAGTATAATAATAGGAAAATAATTTATTAACATAATTATTTGTATACTAATATAATGAGGATGAGTACTCGATTGGTACGAGTAATAACTTAGTCAAATATCGAATCACGATGCTTAATATGAGGTTAAGGATAGGCGTTGAGGCAGCCCAACACATGTAGCCGGACAAGTGCGGAGTGAGATTTCTAGATGCCGCGACCAAGGATTTAGAATACATAACTTATCCACTTCGCATGCAAGCATATATTAGGAAAAATTGTTATAGTTAGAATTATAAGGTTATGAAAACCTGTGGGGAACAGTACACCCTAGTTACTTTAATTAATTCCAATTAAAAACCCAACATTCAAAGCTTATTAAGTGTCTCTTTCAAGTTCGTTATTTAATTTCACGCATTAGAAACAGAAACCCCTCCCTTATTATGTTTTAATTTCACAAGGAAGTCATTGGCACCAAAGCAATAGTAATAAACAGGTATGAAGTATAAGATCTAGACTATCTGTCCTCGTGGGAATGATCCCAACCTCACTAGTTGGCGTATATTTACTTGACACGAGCCGACGTTACTTCTTATTGCAGAGATAAGTTGAGCGGCATCAACGAATCGAAAGTCGCATTGAGTCATCAATCTGCGCAAGGCAGAGAAGTGCTCCTTTTCGTCCATGATTAATATTTGAGAATTCAGTTTAATTTGTGTCAAATAGTATCCTTCTTATGGTTCCTATCCTGAGAACAAATGAGACAGTTTTGTGAGCCGTCAGAATAGCATGGCGGGTGTCTGAGGGACTTACAGAGAGAGTGACCATAAGCATGCATAATGACAACATGAACTTTCGCATCCATGGTTTATGACCAAAAAGGTTGAAGAAGGCCCAAGGGTCTAAGCGTGGATAGCGAAAAGTAGAGATGCATAAGAGATCATTGGCGTCATTGATGATGTGCTTCAAGAATATGCTAAGATACAAGACAAGCCTTGATTTAAGGAAGTGGGGTTCTAATCAATTCACTTCAATTCCCAGAACTATGGCGTGATAGGGTTTGGTCTAACCTATATCAAGAAAATGGGTTAAAAGGTACGAAGGTAACCAAATGAGATCACGGTGGAAAGTGTGATAAAAGCCATTATGGTGATGCTTCTTTAGGAGCGACGGATAGTGCATTAGGTGTGGCTGAGTAGTTAAAAGTGATTAGTATGGTCCAAACATGAACGTCAAGACAGGTAAGGTCCAAGCTCAAGCAATTGGTTTGTGATGCTCCAAAGGAAGAACTGTTCTATGCTCTCCGCTCTATGGGTGAACAGGAACCTTCTCTCGATTGGTGATGGTATGTTAAAATTTCTCTCTTGGTATATGCCTTACGTGATCCCGGCGCTATTGGTATAATTTGTTACATCTCTAGTAAGCATAAAAGTGTTGATATTTACCCGCTATTTTGCATTGAAATTTTTATAGTGTCTCTACTTTGGTGGAGGAGTCAGAGTTTTTGCTAAAGGGTGTTGTATATTAAAATTGTCCTATATTATTCTAAAATATAATTTCTTCGTTGATCTAATAAAAGTAGATATGCTGATTTGATATTATATTTTGAAGGGATTGGTTCATGCATGTTTGGCATCCATGGGATTGAAGAGAAAGAGTGGTGAGTTTAACTTCCAAACGAAAACCCATTGTATAGTGGAAGGGGGGGAAATTTGTCTAGAGCGGCGTATTATTTCATGTCTAAATTCATGCAAAATGATCTCAAAATTTTGTCTATATCATATAGTAAGAGTCCAAGATCTAGACTCCGAAGTTCCTCCCATTTAGTCGGTTCCCGTAGTGAGGGAGTTTCCGGAGGTCTCCCCTAATGACGTTCACGATATTCAACCCGAATTGGAAATTAACTTTGGCATTGATTTGGTACCAGATACAAATCCCATATTAATTCCTTCATATCAGATGGATCCCTCCGTGTTGAAAGAGTTGAAATCTAAACTTAAGGATTTACTAGATTAGGATTTTATAAGGCCTACTATATCTCCATGGGGTGCTACAGTTTTGTTTGTGAAGAAGAAATATGGGTCCTTGAGAATGTGTATTGATTAGCACCAACTCAACAAGGTCATCCTTAAGAATAAGTAACCACTTCCTGGGATTGACGACTTATTTGATCAGCTCTACGGGGCGATTTACATTTCAAAGATAGACTTGAGGTCAGGGTATCATTAACTGAGGGTTAGAGGGGACAATATACCAAACACAACCTTTCAGACTAGGTATGGGAATTATGAGTTTTGACAATGTCTTTAGGTCTCACTAATGCTCTGGCGGCAATTATTGACCTAATGAATAGAGTATTTCAAAATTAACTAGATTTCTTTGTCATCATGTTCATTGACGATATATTGGTATATTTGAAGAATGAGGATGATCATATGGGTCATTTGAGTGTAGTATTGCAAACCCTTGAAGAACGTCAATTTTATGCCAAATATAGTAAGTGCAAGTTTTGGTTGAGGTCGGTGACTTTTGTTAGGCACATTATCTCTACTGAGGGAGTTAAGTTAGACCTAAGGAAAATGGAAGAAGTGAAAAACTGGCCTAGACCATTGAATCTGACAGACATTAGTAGTTTCTTGGGTTTAGAAGATTACTAACGGAAGTTCATGGATGCTTTCATGTCCCTTGTGTCTCATTTGACTACTTTGACTAAAAGAGTAAAAAGTTTGAGTGGTCGGAGGCATGTGAGAAGATCTTCCAATTGTCGAAAGATAGGCTTACTTCTGCTCTGGTGTTGATCTTGCTGGAGGGTACAAAGGGTTTTCTGGTGTATTGTGACGCATCCTGAGTGGGATTGGGGTGTGTGCTTATGCAACACGGGAAAGTGATAGCGTATGCCTTTAGTTAACTAAAGGTGCACGAGAGAAACTAGCCCACTCATGACCTTGAATTAGCGGCCATGGTGTTTTCTTGAATGAAAATTTTGGAGGTATACTGTATGGGTTCATGTGGATGTTTACCGATCATAAGAGTCTCCAAATGTGTTACCCAAAGGAGTGAAAGATCTGACAAAGAAGGTGGCTAGAGTTTTTTTAAATATTCTTATATGAGTGTTATTTATCACCACGACAAGGCTAATGTAGTTGAAGATGCCCTAAGTCATATGACTATAGGTAGTTTATTCCATCTTGACGAAGCCAAGAAGGACCTAGCAAGGGAAGTACATAGGTTGGCTAGGTTGGGGTTTAGGTTGGAGAGTTCTCCGGATGGGGGCGCTATAGCTCATCATAACTCTGAGTCATCTTTAGTGGTTGAGGTGATGTCCAAACAACAACTTGATCTAGCCTTAATGGAATTGAAAGAATCGGTTCTCGGCAAGTTGAATTAATCATTCTTTTTAGGGGGGATAGTGTGTTAAGTTACCAAGGGAGATTATGTTTTCCCGATGTAGATAGGTTGAAGGATTAGATCCTAAAAGAAGCACATGTGTGCCGCTACTCCATTAAATCAAGGTCGACAAAAATGTATCATGAACTAAAGGAGATATATTGGTGGGAAGGTCTAAAAGGGGACTTAGCGGTGTTTGTCCCTATGTGTCCGAATTTCCAACAAGTAAAGGTCGAACACCTAAAGTTGGGTAGGTTATTACAAGAGATCCAAATACCTACTTGGAAGTGAGGAAGACTCAATAGGGAATTTGTAGTAGGTTACCTTGAGACCAAAATTGCCTTGGTCCATATGGTGGGGGTGATCGATTGACTATGTCAGCTGCTTTATCATGTATAGTCTTCATATCCGGTTGAAGTTATGAAAGATTCTCCTAGATCAGATTTGCGTGCTGTTTGGGGTGCTTGCGTGCTTGCGTGCTGGAATTCGTTTTCCATCATATCGGATCGGGGCACATAATTCACATCTAGATTTTAGAGGTTGTTCAAAAAGGGTTAGGTACTACAATAAAGTGAGCACCCTTTTATACCCAAAGGTATTATGCGTCAAGTGGATACCGCGTACAATACAAACCCTGAAGATTGCTTAGGGGTGCATTATTTATTTCAAAGGGAGTTGGGATAGAATTTCTTGGTGGGTTGCCTACAATAATAGTTTTCATTCATCCATTTCCATGGATCTCTGTGAAACCTTGTATGGAAGAAGGTATAGGTATCCTATTGTATGATTTGAAGTGAGTGAGCAATCGCTTCATTGTCCCGAGTTGATGTATAAGACTTTGGAAAAGGTTCATATCATAAGAAACTCGTTTCAAACGGCCTATAGTCAGCAAAAGTTTTATGGAGATCATAGGAAAAGGGATTTGGAGTTTGAAGAAGGTGATAAGGTGTATTTGGAAATTTCACCAATGAAAGGATTAAATGTTAAAAGCACGTAGAGTCAAAACTCTAGAGGGACGATATTGGTCTTCCAAAAAAGTGAGTGTTTCCTAAGCATCACATAGGTTCGTATCCGTAAGTGTGGCGAGCTACAAAAGTATGAGTAATAATCTACATAAATGTTGTTTGAGATATACATCAACTCAAATATATTCAACCTGATGTTCTGATACAAAGTTGTCACATTCGTAGAGCTCACCCTAGAGGGGAAACCGGCGTCGTCGTCCTCTTGATGCTAAGGATAGCCTCTAAGCTGATATCATTACATTCATAGCGGTTAAAAGTTTGGAACGTTAAGAAAGTTCTATGAATCTACATTGAGTTTTACATAGACCTCTACATACACATAATAATTGTTTAAAGTAAACATAGAACCTTCTTATAGAAAGATTACTTAGTCTTCTAATTTTATTGCATATAGATATATTAGATATAACATAGTCTCAATTGGAATCTTATCTAATAACCATTTAAAAAGAGTATAATAACTTGAGCCTAGCCCATACATCAATAAAAATAGACTCCAATATCGCCACATACAATTCTTTAGGCTCAAATCAGGAAAGAAGATTTCACAGAAATCATAAAATTAGAACAATAGCATAAGTGTGATAGTGGAATTGCTCTCAAAAAGTGAGGACCTACCAAATTGTGATGAATGAGATTTCCAAGTCTTCCTTCGAAAGACTTTCTAAAGCCCTTAAATGACCGAAATCTAAAATATTGGGGAAAATGGGAGAAAATAGGGTATGTACACCACTTCTACTAAGTATGAGGCCATATACAAACATATCATGAAGTCATGCTAAAAAGGGACAATTCTAAAATATGCAATTTACTTTGAAAAGACCTATGCATATTTGTCAAGATCATGTCAATCAATAAGATATATTCATTAAGTGTAAAGCATGTGCGTAATAAGACCAATAATACTAAGTTTAGTCAAGTCAACATGCATATCACATAATTTGAACACATAGTGAAGACAAATCTATAAATAATTTATAACCGCAACAACCATGGATGAGAATTCATTACAACATAACCAAAGCAAGATAATTACCCGTTAACCCTCATAAAGTCAACTAGTGCAATGACCAAGAAAATCCCCATAACATTACTAAATAAAGTAAACCCAACAAGAACCATGGTCGATATCCGTCTATCATCACATAGCATACCATTTAAGAGTACATATCATCATACTTTAGAAATAAAGACAAAACACGTAGTCATAAGTGAAACAAATCATCATGTAGTATCATCAATGTACAAGATAATCATGTACATATCATGTAATATTATAAGCATATACATATATAAGAACATCCTATTAAGACTTCCCTTAAGGATAACTAGTGCAATATTTAGGTAAGAGTCTCATACCCCTAGCTAGAGTATGATAAACCTTAGGTTATCTTAGTTAGAGTTCATTTCTTTAGTTCATTTTTACCTTTTGGGAAAATCTTGCCTTAACTGACACATACCACATGAGTTAATGTGGAATCTGGGGTTATGGAACCCTACACTGAAGGAAGGCACACAACTTGCCAAGGTAGTACAAAAGCATGAACATAAGAACTACGTGGATCCACTAACTAATTTTCCTATGGGGGTAACATAGTTCAAGAATTAGGAGATATAATGGGGACCCTCTTTATTCTACATGCAATATAGTCTCCAATATCAACAGTATATTAGTGATCCTACCTTCCCTACGTGGGAAGGGACACTCCTCACTCTAGTTCATTCGGTGCTAAGCTAGAGTATCTTTTGAAATGTTTTTATTAATCATCATTGCTTATTGGAGGTAATGGTGTATCAATGTATAATCATCATGCACATAACTCGAATAAGAATTTCTAGTATAGTCATTCCTAACAAATCCATAAGTAGGTTATCACATTTACACATTCACATCATGATAAGACACATTGGAAAAATTATCACCATTATTATATCATTTAAATCTTATCCAACACCTCATAAACCATAGTCATGAAATTTCAATTCAACGTTATACAAAACCCTATTAATGTTAATGTACAATATACTTCAATACAACATAATCACTTATATTACATTTAACCACAATTGGAGTAAGAAGTTGAGATCACAAGACTTATAAAGTCTCCTTCATAATCCATCATCAAGGTCTTACCATCAACCTTAAATCAACCCAATAACATTACAGTATCATTACATAATAATAACCAACATATTAACAAAGGCAATAGAACCACTACATCACAATCCATCATTAGTTCATAACTTAAGATAAAATAGTTAGGTCAAAGTGATCATCTGGATCAATTACTCATGAACTAGAATGATAAGAATATAATTAATCTTAAACTATTAATAATTGATACAAAACATGATCTATTTGTAATTCAACCAAATAACAAAGTCAATTGAACTAACACTACACAATTCAAATGAAGATCATAACCTAGGGTTAAGGGAAATAGGGCATCTTCTACAAACTAAACCAATCCATCAATAAATAACATAAATAAGTTATAATACATGTTAATATTCATAATATACAAAATAAATATTTAACAAAGCAATTCACATTATCAATTTCAAGATTGAAAAAGACCCACTTGAATTTCATGTTTTTGAAATCAATTTGATGGAACTCTATGAGGAATGAAGTCTCAAAGGTGAAAGTAATTCCACAAATTAATGTTTGATGAAGATTTTATGGAGAAATATTGGTTATCTAAGCCCTTCAACCCCCTCTTTGACCTTGACTTGTATGAACTTCTTTAATTTGAGTGAGAAAGAAAACAGAAGGAAGAGAGTTTGGGTTTTGGGAATTATGAGATCTTCGGTTAGTCTAATTAGTTTAGGATATTTATATAGATTGTTAATTAACATAATTAGGCTTCCCCAAAGACCTAAATAATTAATTAAACACCTATTTAATCAAATTAACCAAATAAAAAATGAGCAGCAAAACATGTCACTCGACCATGAGACCCCATCGATGCCTCGTGTGTCAATCAACGGACCGTGGGACCAACCCACTTATTTATCCGTCAATGAGTTGAGATACGCCCCATAAATTCTAAGTTTTCATCACCAGAGGAAACCGACTCCCCATCGATTGTACCACGAACCGTCTGTGAACACTAACTTAGACAACTAGTTACGAAGGCGCAAGTGTCCTCTTCAAGGGCCCTTGGTTAGTCCTTGGAGACTCGTTCCCAAATGTTTCAACTATGAACTAAATATAATATGTGTTATACACCCTTTGACCAATTTTCATCATTTTCCGACACCTAAAATCCAGTAAAATAGGCTACGGCACGCTAGTACCTCATTGAACTAGTTTCTAGACGTCATGTACTTTCTTTGACATTTTGATTTATTGACTTCGTAAATGACTTATATTCATTAAAATAGACATTAAAAAAGTCTGTACACCTTTTTTAACTTATGTTAGGATCAAGAAAGCGTCTTAGACTTTTGAAGTGTTACAATCTATGTTAGTTAAAGCTACCCGCACAAATCTATGTAAACAAAACTAATTCTTCTTAAGAGTGTACTACTTAGGGTAGGTGGTGGAATGGGAAATTACCTATACATTGATGAAGTAGATATTTGGAGGGAGTCTTTGTGCGTCCTAATAGGAAATGCATGAATGGGTCATTACATGATGTAAATGAAAATATTTGTGACTTATGTCTAATGTTAAGTAAGCATGTTGATATTATGTTTTGCATGATGAAAGTTATTTATATGATGAATTTGAAGTGCCTAGTCTATGTTAATTCCTAAGGAACACTAAGTGGATGTACTAGTATAGGATGATACTTTCATATTGCAGTAAGGGTTACTTGGGAGTTCTCTTGGAGGATATTTCTTATGTTGAGTTCCTAAGGATATATATTTTTCCATAGTGTTTTTTGTAATGAATGGTGACTTGAAAAAATAAAATGAAGTATGCTTATCCTTAGTAGTCTTAACGATCTATTATATAGGTATTGAGGAGATAGTATGGAAAGTCTTCTGATGTCTTACTTAGGGGAGATTTAGGGTAGGAGTAGATCATGTGAAATTTCGGGTTACTGTAAGTATGATCTTATGTTAAGAAAAATTGAAGTTTTACCTTATTTGCAAAATTATAATACTATATGAGATTTTTAAAGTTAATTCATGAAGGTTTTTATCAAAATAGCATGACTTGTATATTTCTACAAAATTGTCCTTTTTTGCATGTTTTGGCATATGCCATACTTGGTACATTGTTTTTACTAACCCCATACATTTCTATACTCTATAAGTATAGGTTGGAGGCAAGTTGAAGGTTTGAAGGGAAGCTTGGGAGTCGACTCTCCTAAGACGAAGTATGACCTCATATATCTGAGGGCAGAATCTTTATTTCTATACTTCTTCTCTAAGACTTATTAAGTATTTCTTTCAATGTAAAGGGCCGTGTCCGTAAGATATTTATGTCGTGTCTATAAGTTGGCTGACGATGAATTATCCTTGATGATGAGTCTATCCTTTAGTATTTATAGATTATGTTTCTCCTTATTATTGGTTATCGTGAAAAGTTTTAATTCTATACTACTTTTCATGTCTTATATAATAAATAATAGCTAAGAGGCTAGTACAAGAACTTTGAAAGGTTGAGTACGCCTCTTTCCAACCTAAGGGTTGCCCTATCTTCTAGGGTGTACTTGCCGGTGGTAATAAATTTGCTATCAGAGCATAAGGTTTTGGGAAATAGTTTAGCATCCTAAGTCTCACAAGACATGTTTAGTAGAGTCTTGTTCATTAATGTGCAGTCAGACAAATCATGAGAGGGAAGGCTGCTATAAGGTGATAGACGTTCATTGTTCTTTATTGCCTAGAGTAGGCTTCTATTTTAGTTCTATAAGTTTATTTTCTCAACCTTTTCTCTTGTGTTCATCAGAAATGAGTACAAGGAGGACACCCTCTAAAAGGGAGGAAGGATAAGTAGATAATGAGATGATCCCCCCCTGTTGTGAGCAAGTCCCTTTTGTTGGCCAAGAGTATGTGATTCAGAAGGTTCCCCCTCAAGAACCTCAAAGACCTCAAGTGCCCCTAATGCCTCCAATGCACCAAGGTCCTCTAGCTCCCTATGTTGAAGGGGATATGGATAATGCCGAGATAAGGGCTGGTCTTAGGGTCTTGACCCAACTCATGATGACTCAAGATCAAGTCCTCACTCATCATGTGACTGCCCAATATAACCTATGAGTTGGACCTCAAACTCAACAAAATGTAAGTACTCAAGCTTCTAGAATTGGGATTTCATGAGGATGAACCCTCCTAGTTTACATGGTACTAAGGTGGATGAAGATCCATAAGTCTTCATAGATGAGGTATTCAAGGTGGTGGACTCTATGGTTGTGACTCTTAGAGAGAAACGGAGTTAGCCGGTTGTCAACTAAATGATGTGGCACAAGTGTGGTTTGAGCGATAGAGGGATGAGAGGACCTTAAATGAAGGTCCGGTAGATTGGGAAGTGATCAAGATGACCTTTCTTGATAGGTTGTTTTCCATAGAGTTGAGGGATAGGAAGTTAGTGGAATACACGAACCTTCGTCACGGGGGAATGAGTGTGAAGGGGTGTTCTTTCAAGTTCACCCAACTCTCTAAGTATTCCCCAACCTTGATAGACAACTCAAGGACTAGAATGAATATGTTCGTGATGGGGGTATCTAGTATGGTAGAAAAATAAAGTCGTACGACTATGATTCATAATAATATGGATATCTTTAGGCTCATGGTGTATGCTCAACAATTAAGGAGTCCAAGCTAAGGAAGATTACTAGAGATGGAAAGAGGCCTAGATCTGATGAGTCAAGTAAACCTAAGTCGAAGAAGAGGTCCTATAATCAAGATTCTGCCACGGGGAACAAGGATAGGGTTTCCAATCAAAATTCCTAATGAGGTGGTTATACTTTTGAAAGGCCTAGGTGTACTAGTGGTGGAAAGAAACACCTTGGTAGGTATCTTACCAGCACAAATAGTTGCTTTGTATGTGGGAATAGGGGGAGATAAGATGAGAGATTGCCTTAACCTCAAGGCTAAAGGGAAAGAGGTCAACAAAGCTCCTCATGGTGGCCCGAATCCTAATTCTCCAAAGAATAGTTGTTTTTATGAATTTGAACCTAGCAAAGAAGATAATCCAGAGTGAATGCCTTGGTATGTCATAATATCCTCATGGTTTTTTTGTTTTTTCTTAGATGACTTTACCCTAAGTAGGGGTGAATGAGTTGAGTAGGATGGTAGTTTATATCCTTATCTTCCCTCCTATTTTTATTAAAGCTTGAGGCCAAAATTCTCTGTAGTTTGGTTTATTTTGGAATCTTTCATTAGTAGATTTTGCATGTCTCCCTATGCTATGAGTTTCATTGATAATATGGTATTTTGCATGCTCTTTATGTTATCATAAATTCATGAACTGATTCGTAGTTAATCAGTATCTCTTATGTCAATGTGTAGCTAATGATATTTGCTCAATTTCTTGCTCTTATGTGGTAATGTTTGATTTGAAGGTTATTTCATGTTGAGTTCATGATGGTGTGATGAAATATGTAATGTTGGAGAAGGTAGTTCCTCCATAAATGAAAGGAAAATGATGAAGTGATCATGTACCTTGAATTATGGAATTTCTTCCCAATTACATGTTTTAATTAAAATGCTTGATAATATCAAGTTAGTGTTCCTTGTAAGTTTGGTGAATTAACTGTGAATGTCGTGACATTTATGATATGTTTGGTATGATGCTACTTGTGTCCATTTTGTTCTTGAAAATGTTTCAGTGTCATTCGAGGATGAATGTTCCCATATGGGGGAGTATTGTTACACCCTCATAAAATAATAGGTTGTACTAGAGATATGCATGTGTTACATAAGTTGACAATGAGTTAAATATGCATTTTAGCATTATAAGTCCATTGGTGAAGTGTGGAAGTCAAACGTTTAAGAACATTCGTGACATTCAGAAAGTGTGCCTTGGAATGTGCTAGTGTGTCCTAAATTTTGTTGCATATTTTTAGGTAGTTGTTGGTGTCTAAAACAAGTGGGTATGACCTTAAAACGTAGAGGGATTTACCAAGGGTCAAAAAGTTTGAGCACGACTCCTCGGGTACCAACCGAAGGGTTCCCAAGGAGGTCTGACAAGTTGGACAAAGGAGCTGCCCAAGGGAGAGTGCAGGGCAAGAATTTGAAGCCTGCTACAGGCTGCGCACCTGGCACTTAAGTTGTCTGTGCGTCCTGTGAGTGTCACGAGGTTCACTGCCTCAAAGTTCTGAAAATCAAGAACTAGCAGCTCCCTCCATGACGCGCAGCCAAGTCCCTGATTTGGCCGCATCGTTTTTAAGTCAAATTAGAACCTGCAAAAAGGTCCAAATAGTGTAAGTACATTTTGAAAACTTTGGATATCATTTGAGAATGATTTAGGTAATTTTAAACCTCATTCCACACACCATTTCAAACCCTGAAGGTCGAAAAAAAAATATCTCTGAAATGCTTCCCCCCAAAACCTCCCTTTTTAAGAAGCTTCTAGATACAAGAAATAAGACCAAATTCTTCAAGTTTCTTCACCAAATTTCTTGGGTTTATTTATAATGAGGTCTAGTAATTCATACTTGACTCTTCTTTCATTCAAGAAGACCATTTCAGGACTTTTCAAAAAGGGTTTTCAAAATCCAAATTCTTTTATTTTTAACTCTAAGCATGGATCTTGCATGAAATTTTTTTGCTGAATGTAATATGATATTTTAAAATTTTATTTTATGATATTAATCTTAAAAACTCAATGACCCCATGATCAATCAAATTTCTCAAATTTTTGCTTATGAAGTGTTTTTAAGGTGGATGACTTAATTATGTTAGAACTATGGTTTTCTATATATTATGTTGTGATTAGGTACTGCCTTATTATACTTTATTTTGATGTTTTTGGTGATATATTAGAAAAGGTGGTAAATTCTTGAAAGTAAGTTGTTCTATCTTGGTTAAGTTATATTCAAGTATTCTTGAGTTGTATGGTCCACCTTTGGTGGCGGTGATTACTTCAAGTATACGAAGTTATATGTTTATTGTGAGAATATCTTTGAAGGGATGATATGTGAAGTGAAATAATAATTTTGATATCTATATGCATGACATGTGTTAGAAGTTTGAAATGAGTATCTTGAAGGGTTAATGTCTAAATGAAGTATGTATTTGATATGTGGAGTATGATAATGTGTGAATTATGATAAATGTTGATTTGAGCATGTCTAAAAGTCAATATTACAAATAATAGTTATTATGTGAAAGGTGTGCGCACATGTAATCGCACACACTTGAATGCATGAATGAAGTCAATGAATGAAATGGGGGATAGTATGGTAGATACTCTTCGTGAGTAGAGATGAAGTATATAGACCATCCCTACTGCTCCTAAGTATTGAAAAGGAGGATTTTTGGGTGAACACTTTTTGTGAGTTTAGATGTAGTGTTTAGTAGCAACCTCGCTATTCCCGATGAGTTTTCCAAAGATAAATTGGAGGTTGGATAACCTTTGTGAGTTTAGATGTGATTTCAAATAGTTATCTCTTAACCTAAATTGAATGAAATGTGTCAGACTCCGTTGGGTAGTTATGCTTGAAACCAATAGGATTTGACGAAGGGTTGGGTACACTTTTTGAGTAGAGATGTCGTATTTAATGTACCTCCTGAGATGGGCCCGCGTAGGTGTATCTTTTGGAGAATCCATGTAAAGGCTAAAGAATATGACCCTTCCTTATGGAAGTAAGGATCCATCATTCGGTAGATGTTAATACCGGGATTCCATTTCTAGATCTCATGGTATATATTGTTTAAGCTAGCCCACACAAATGTATGTAAATGAAATACGTATTCTTAAGGGTATACTACTTAGGGTTGGTGGTGAAGTGGGATGTTACCTATCCATTTCACAAGTAGAAATTTGGAGGGAGTCTTGGTGTGTACTTATATGAAATGTATGAATAGGTCATTACATAATCTAAATGAAAGTATTTGTGACTTATGTCTAATACTAAGAAAGCATGTTATTATTATTAATTGCATGATAAAAGCTATATATGATGAATGTAAAGTGGATAGTCTAAGGTAATTCCTAAGGAACACTAAGTGAAAGTAGTAGTATGGAATGCTACTTTCACACTAATTTAAGTGTTACTTGAGAGTTGTTTTCGTTGATGGTTGTTATGTGAAGTTCCTAAGAATATATATGTTTCCATAGTGTCTTTGGTATGGAAAGGTTATTTGAATAAATGAAATGAAGCATTCTCATCCTTAGTAGTCTTAAGCATCTCTTAGGTAGGTATTGAAGATATTGTATGGACAATTTCCTTATCTCTTACTTAGGGGAGACATAGGATAACTTAGGATAAGAGTAGTTCATCTGAAATTTTGGGTTACTGTATGTATGCTCCTATGTAAAGAAAAATTAAAGTTTTACCTTATGTGCTAACTGATGATACTATATGAGGTTTTGTAACTTAATTAATGGTGGTTTTTATCAAAATATCATGACTTGTATGTTGACTATAAAAAGTTTCCCTTTTCGTGATTTTGCAAACTCCTCTCCCTCACCTACCCCCCCTCCCCCCCCCCCCTCTCACTCGTACTCCCCCCCTCCCTACCCCCTACCTTCTCTCCTAATATTTTTATTTCCCCCCTTACATCACTCTAAGTCGTTTCACTTCCCTCTTATCCTCTATGCCATACTAGTACATTGTTTCGTAAGTAAAGCTATACTTTCTATACTCTATAGTATAGGTAGGAGGCAAGTGAAAGGTTACAAAGGTATGACTTGGGAACCACTCTCTTAAAACTAAGATGTCCTCTATATCGAGGGCTAGTCTTTATTTGCTAGTCTGGTATAAGACTTGTTAAGCATTTCTTCAATTGCCAAAGGTTCCATCCCTAAGATTATTATGTTGTGTCTTAAGTTGGTTTTGACAGAGACTATCCTTTATCATTTATAAAATATGTTTCTCCTTATTATTATTTATCATAAAAAGTTTTAATTACACACTAATTTTCATGTCTTATTTAATGAATGATATCTATGAGGCTAGTACAAGACCTTCGAAAGTTCAAGTACGCATTGTTCAAATTATCTTAATGGGTCAAGAGTCATATTCATATTATTCATGTATCACATGTACAATATCATTCATGTCTACAAAAAAAAGACACACTTCATTATCATCTTATCACATGTACAATATCATTCATGTAGCATATAGGGTCCCTAAGATATTTATGTTGTGTCTTTAAGTTGTTTTTTGACAACGAGACTATCCTTTATCATTTATAAAATATGTTTCTCCTTATTATTATTTATCATAAAAAGTTTTAATTACACACTAATTTTCATGTCTTATTTAATGAATGATATCTATGAGGCTAGTACAAGACCTTCGAAAGTTCAAGTACACATAGTTCAAACCTATGGACTGCCGTAACTTTTAGGTGTACATGCGGGTCGTAATAGTTTTGTACTTGCCTATGGTAGAACTAGGACATATCCCATGTAGGCACACAATTAAGGATTATCAAGGGTTTATTTATACTATAGTCTCATCTTAAGAAGAGTCACTCACCAAGAATACTCACCCGGTACTAGACTTTTTTCTCATAGTGTAATTCAATAAAGGAGCATATGAAAATGTATCATATAGTAATCACAACCAAATCATAATACACTTTAACAGAGTGGGTCCATTGGGGCTGCCTTAAAATCATTACTAAGATAGCTCAATGAATTTCCTAAGGATAGTTTCATGTTGTTCCAGCCAAGAAACCCTAAGTCGACCATTCACACAGTAAGGATACCATTACGACTTTCAACTTCAAGGATATCATAACCTTCAATCTAGGTTGAAGGTTCAACATAACTGACCCTCTTATGTATGTTCAAGGTCATATTTTGATTACAAATACACATTAATGACAAAGGTGATTTATCTTACTGGGTCAAGAGTCATATTCATATTATCATTGTATCACATGGACAATTCGTTCATGTTACCAACAAAAGACACCACTTATTCAATCTATCACATGTACAATATCATTCATGTAGCATATATGGTCAACTACGTATATTGAAAGTCAACCTAGACAATTCTGAAAACTCATTAAACATAAGTCATCATTATGTGTCATAGAGTCAACTAGGAAGATTCACACTCCAACATCAAGTATAAACAGTATAGGCATCACTAGAGCCCTATCATGATCACATTTATTCAAATTAAGAACAACTATTGGACATCATAGATACACATAAATCATATAGACCTTCACAATAATCACATATAAAACATATAACATGACAATGTCATATCCATAAAGTAATGCCAACGAAACCACATTCTTTCACAATTTATAAAGTAGTGCCGACGAGGCCACATTATTCAAAAGTATAACAGATAAGCACCACGACCAAAAGTGTACCATACAAAAAATCACACGTTAAATACCTATATTACACAATATATAGAAGTTTAGGTCAACATACCACCATTACAAACTCAACATTTCCAATCAATAGCCAATTCAACAAATAAATTCACCAAGGCTCTTATCAATAGCAATAGTAACCAGTTCAATCAAAAAATAACAATATCCCTAGACTGATTCCCTACCTATTACCTCCATCTATGGGTGTCTACTTATCTTCTTGTGTCATTTTCCTTCCGTAGACTAGGATTGGTTTTGGATACAAGTTTGGTCCTCCTTAGGACCCTTTTGTTGGTCCTTGCGGAGTTTTGCCCGGACGTTTCCTATCAAAATACACTCTTATTAAGGTTATAAACCCCTCACATCAATTTCAACAAAATTGAACACGTAAAACTTTTTAAGATACATTAAGACACAAATGCTCGTCTCAAGGCAAATCATTCGAATGTCATAGACGTTCTTGGACGTTTTGACCTCCAAATATCACCAAAATTTAGACACTATCTCAAAACATCATTAAAAAAATTTAGGACTTTAATCTATCATTTAAAACACATTATGTATATCTTCACCTAAGTCATTTAAGAGGTGTTACAAACAGTTCCTGTTGCATGTGAGGGAAGGCATTAACGTCACTTAGACACATAATGTGGTTGTCTGTTAGATAATATCCCATACAAATTCTATTATTTTAATATAAGTAATATGAGTTTATAATGTTTTATCTTTAATGAACTACGTCTTTAACAATATTTACAAGTTTTTATATATTGCATGTGTCATTACTACTTTATATTGAGTTGTTATTTCATGAGTTGAGCAGAGTCAAGGTAAGTTTATTCTTATTCCTTTCAAGCCTTATGGTTTTGATTAGCATTCAAACTTGCATACTTGTACATCAATGTATTGATGGCTTTTAGCATGTATCGTCAAATGATGCAAACGCAGGTGGCTAGGATTAACACGAAGGGCTTCGTTGATCCAGTTTGAGATCCAAAGTAAGTGGTGAGATTATCTGTTCCGGAGAATCCTTTTATTCCTTACAGTAAGTTTAGTAGAATGTTGTGGGGGTTTTCCTTACTTTCATGTCAGTCAGTTTAGAGGCTTCATAGATCGATACATAGTAGGTCAATTGTGTTTTTTATTGCCGATTCTATATTTAAGACTTAAGTGCAAATTGCCCAAGACAATATTTAAAGTTTTTTGTAGAACTTATGTAAGTTTGAACTGAGTAAGTTGAGTTTTTCAGTTGAGTTAATAAGTTCAGGCCAAGGGTTTGTTCGAGGCCACAATAGTCACTGGAGGAAGTGTGAGTCCCTACCACGGTGTGAGGCTCGGGGCATGAAAATTGGTATAATAGCCACAAAGTTCAAGTGTCTCAAGGTTCTATGAAGAATTATGTATAGTCTTAGTCATGGTGTGTAAGTTGTCTAATCTTGAGTAGAGGCTACAATACATGGAATTCTCACTTATTTCATATTTCTTTGGTGTGTTATAGTTCATATCTAAAAAATTGCCTCTAATTCGATGTGTGTGTGGTTTTCGAGAATCAGCTCCATGAAAAGATATAAGAGGTTTTATAGCAGAAGGATTTTGAGGACACAAGAGTTGCCAAAGTGACCTGAAGTGCAACCTCAAGGAGAAGTTACCCATGCTGAATTTTGTGCGACTAGTATTCAAGTTACGACTATCACGTAGTATGTAGAGTTAATAAAAAAAATGGTGATACTCAAGGATTCGTGAGTTTTTTTGGATGAAAAGGCCAAGCTCAAAGGTTCCAGGTCACAGAGGATCAGAGTGGAAATTTGTGAGTACTTCAGAATTTTTGACATATTGGCATATTGTTGATGCTGAGAGGGTGGTGGAACGAGTTCATACAAACTAATAAACGATTGCTAGAGTCTGTTGACAATTCTAAAAGAATAGAAGTAAGGATGCCACAATAGTGAGTTAAGCTGTGGTTGAGAATACTCATATGACGTGACATCCCCATGAGTGGCGAGAGTCAAATGTATTAAAGAGTTTTTACCCTAATACGGAGTCAAGGAGTTATATGAGTATAGTCTAAAAGTGTTGCCACAACTATCCTGGTGTGCTATAGAGATAGTTTTTGATATAAGGAGCAAGATTAGTTTATTTATTGATGGATTTCTCGTAAGATGATCAAGGAAGCCTAGGAAACAAGGTTTATAGGGGATGTGGACATGGCAAGGCTAATTATCCATGTGTAACAAGTTGAGGAGTATAAGATGAAGGATAGAGAAGAGTTTAAGGATAAGAGGTCTAAGAAGTTAGAAAACAAGTTCAGGCAGCAAATGAATAGTACAAATTCTCTATTCTAATAGAAACAGAGGGAACCTGCTCCACCATCTACTAATGGCATTGCACCCAGCAATAAAGGGGAGCAAAATTATTAGAGTTCACAACCCTACAGAGCTAGACGCGCCAGTCCCAAGGCAGATGGCACCAAGGACGCGTAAACTAGTTTCTAATGTTGGTCGGTGTGAGAACCACCCAGGGGAAAAGTGTCGTCAGGGCCCAGAAAGGTTTGATTCCAGGTTGCAAAATAGGGTTACTTTGTGAAAAGAGTGTCCAAACAAAATTCAAGTAAATGGTACAACGTCGCAGGATAAACAATTCGCCTATATTCCATCAATGGTCGCCCAAGAAGAGCCAACAGGATTCACATGATGTTTTTCCTGGGTATGATCAAAGCCTTTGCTTTGATGATTATGACCTTTGTTAGGGGATCCAGGAGACAGTTTATCTTCTATAACTCTTTAGTTCAAATTAGTTTGATATAATCTTGAATAACTTGGTGACCCGTGTTGTGTGTTTACACGTGATGGGGAGTCTATTCTAGCTGAAAGAGTCTATCATGATTTGTCATGTTTCCATAAATTAAAGAACACCATGGTGATTTTTAGAATTAGACATGGCAGATTTTATGTCCTCTATGTATGGGCTACCTTCATGCCTATTATGCGTTCATAGATTATAGAAGCGCGAGGTCAATTCCAAATTCTAATGAGAAATACTAGAGTAGACACGTAGTTGCGCAACGCCTAAGGGTCTCTTTATTTCGTACCTAAAGGCGAGAAAGTTAGTCTCAGAGGGGTGTATAATTTAGTTAGTCATAGTTAATGAATTGAGTGTTTCCAAAGTACCTTCCTTCAATTGTTCCTGTAGTAAAAGAGTTTCTAGAATTTTTTACGAGATCTACCATGTTTCTCGGAAAAAGAGAGTAGACTTACATAGACATCATAACAGCTATTCTCGATGATCCCTATTATTCCATAATAATGGCACCAATAGACTTAAAAGATCTAAAAGAACAAATAAAGGATTTCTTGGAATTAAAACGATTCATTTAACAAAGTGTCTCCCCTGCGGGCGCTATGGTCTATTTTCAGGAAGAAGGATGGTTCCCTTAGGATGTATATAAACTACCGTAAGTTGAATAAGGTTACCATAAAAAACAAGTATCCTTTTCTAAGGATAGATGATCTTTTTGACTAACTTCAGGTATAACATGCAAAAATCACACCCTAGAATATATGGAATTCTCGGAGTGCAACCGGCGTACTTGACCTCGTGGAGGTCTTTGTACAAGCCCTTCCATATCGTTCATCTCATATACAAGTATGAAAAGTAGTGCGGAATTAAAAATTTTCACACGAATCTCTTAAAACATCACTTCATTTAATATCATAGAATGCTAAGTTTAAATATAATCCTTAGACTCGAGAATATTTTGTAAACGGCCATACAATACGAATATAAGAAATAACTAGTCTATTATAATACTTTGAAATAAAATACATATATGTATGCCATCCAGTCAACTGAGGACATACTTCACTTCTCTTGAATGACTCTAGAATACAAGCTTTACTTCAGAACCCTTCTTACGTTTCACCTGCACCTTTACAGATTAACAATTGCATGAAGTTAGTATAAACATTTTTACAAAGTAAGACTTTATGCATAAAATCATGATAACTGACATTTTATTAAATATATGCTCTTTCATTAAAATATCATATCATAATCTTAAGAATAACATTTAACACCTTAGAAACACATAAGATAACATTTAAGCAATTAAATTCATTTTTAAGATCACTTTACAGTGAACCCATTTCACTGTTACAGTGAAGTCCTTCACTATACAGTGAAGTGCCTTATTTTAAATTTAGACACCTCCTAGCATGTAGTTCTCTCATTAAAAGATATCCTAAGACTCACTTAAGTAAGAGAAAGAGAGACTGCCCATACAATGTCTCTAGGAACACCTTAATAATCCTTCAGACCACATGTAATGAGATCAACACGCTTACTAACACATCAAACATAGATAATATGACGTTCTCCTTTCAAAGGCAATCAAAAGACTTACTTAAGTAAATCAAGAAGATGACGTCAATGATTGACCTATTCAAGATTATCTAATTGATCTTTAAGACTATCGAAGGCTTAGATCATGTCTACATCGTCAAAGATCTTCCTTAATTAGAGTCATTCTTAAAACTTATCTAGGTAAGATACGAAGTGACCATTCTCATGCCCCCTTCACTTCTTAACTAGATAACCCTTAACTACTATATATAAATACTTATTCATTTAACATACTCTCTTAACTATAAGTCATTACATTCATTAGTTCATATAAGACTCATTTATCATATAAAGGACATTCAAGTAATGGTCTTGGACAAGACCTAGGGACTCTAACTAACACCTTCAAAGCCTATTTTGCAATGTCTAGATAACGTCACATACCACCACCTAAACTTCATAGAACATCTCTAATGCTAGTAGGTATCCCATATGATGAGAATAATCAATAACCGACATAGACCATGAAAGCTAGACATGGAATCTGGAGTTTTGACCTACTCGGCTGAGGGTGCTCTACTAGTCAAGGGTAGAACTAGGACACATCCCATGTAGGCACATAGTTAAGGAATATGAAGGACTTCTACACACTTTAATCTCAATATCAAGTAGAGATACATTGTACTATAGTCTCCATCTCAACTAGAGCTAATTCCCATAACATAATCACTCTGTGCTACCCTTTTTTCTCATAGAGTAATTTATACTAAAGGATCACATGAAAGAGGTCTTAGCTAGTTTATAACCCAATAATATCCCCTACAAAGAGCCCCACTTAGGCTACCTTTACATGGAACTAAGATAGTGATTATGACTTTTCCAAAGGATCATAGATGCCATTTCTATCCAATCACCCGAACGTCCTCCATCATCCTTTACAGGAAGGATACCAATACGGCATATTCGACTAAACTCATAAAATATTATTTTCCATCGTACATGACCTTCTTAACTTTAAAGTCTCACGTTTCATTCATTATGAATTAAGGGTGCAATATGTCTATGAGTAAAGTTTATGTCATATCAAAATCTCATCCATACATGTATACACAGTATTACCAAAAACAAAGACACAACATTCTGACTTTATAACATATACATCTCATTCTTTTCGCACCTAGGCATGACCCTTATCATAGTTATGTCATCCTAACATTAATATTCATTATCCATGTAACCTCAACAACTTATAGAATCCAAGTAAAAATATTAATCATGCATTAACATATAATAGCCCGTGTGTAATCGTCATTGGGTGAATTGAGCCTTGATAATGGGATATTAATATCACTACCTAAGTACACAATCGACGCCACCACATACGAGGCGTCATCCAAGGAAATTGGCCTCAGTTGCCATCCATATTGTGGGACTTCCTTAGGCCAGTTTGGCCAACCAACATGGGTCATTCCTAAAGGCCCTAGGTTGGTCCTTGGATGTGTACCGCCGTTTCAAACCCAAATATGTTTGTCATACGAGTTAATGACCTGTCCATGAATTTCATAAAAAATGAACACCTTAAAACATGATGAAACATGCATAGACAACAAGGTCATGTCAGGCAAACTTTTGAACTCATGGACGTTATTGGACTTTGAACTCCAACTTCACTTAAACTTGAAACACTTCCCATATACACAATAATAGGCCATTTTAGGGTCTTAGACCCTCAGTCAACCATGTTAGGTTCTAGCTTTTCACCTTTTTATGTCATGTGTTGTGATGGGTGTTATTAATTTTCCCCCACGTGGACAACACTTCGGCCTCGAATGATCTTGACACTCTCCGAAAGTTGTGTAAGATAGAGATTCAACTTAAAATCTCATGGAATACACAATTTATAATTACATATTTACAATAAAAAACATCTAAGGTAAAAACATTTCACATAAAATATCATGTCAACATACAAGAAACTAAATAAATTCTAGAACTCATTAGGCTACAAAACTCACAACTCATTCCAAAAGAGGAAAAACTCATTTTTTGTAAAGATGATTTCTGCATAATAATAAATTCTAAAAACAATTTAAAAAATTTAAACCAAATACTGAATTAGTCAATTTCTCAAAAAATTTACAGTAAGAAGGCAATGTCATAGTGAATTTTTCAACATTTTTTAAAAATTCAACTTTTAGGCAATTCATGATGGAAACATGCTACAATAGAATATAAAACAACATAAACACATCTCAAAACAGAATCATACCTTCATAAAATGCACAATGCAAGGAATCAAGGAAATTCAATGTCAACAAGACTCCGAAACAAAATGCAACATGCAACATACTTCTATTACTTTTTACTCTCAAGCTTTAGTTGAATAGAAGAGATAGGATGATAAATTAAAAATCCTTTACATCACCATACTCCCCCACTTAGAAGGAACTCATAACACTAAAAGAATGAACTATTACTTACCAACATCATCCTCATCACCCTCATCCAGCTTTGATCCTCCTGCCCGTAGTGCATAGAAACGTGACTTTGCCTTTGGAACATTAGGAGGAATTTCCATACCCTAGTTTCCTCTAGTCGCAATGGTAGGTCAATCACTCACCTTATGATCATCCTTCCTACACCCAAAGAAACCACTAGTACCGGCTAAACACTTCCCATATTGCCTTTTTCCACAAGTGACAAATGTAGGCTTTTCATTTTGAGAACCACCTCATCTCTAAAATTTCACCTTAGAACTTCTAGGTTCTTTTTGAGTTTGATCCCTCTTTTTGAACCTAGTTTGATCTTGGTCACTAAAACCACTTCTTTTCAAGTTTTTAGACATCCTCTTATGTTTGGAGTCTTCAGTTGATTGGGCATAGACCATGAGTCTAGCTAGGGTCATATCATAATGTAGTATCAATGTACGACATTCCTCCATCACTGGATCAGTGACCCTGGTCAAAAAATTCACTCATATTATGCCTCGGAATAGAAATAAGGGATTGGGAATATATGGAAACATAGAGAACTTCAAAGATATTTCTCAACACTTATATTGCCCTGCTGGAGATTGATAAACTCCTCTACCTTAACCTCCACCCTCTCATGGGGGAAGTAGTTTCCAAGGAAAGCTTCCTTAAACTATTCCCACTTAGTAGGACCCAAGTTAACCGACCTATTGCCTTTCCATTGTGTATACCACACTTGAGAATCATCTTTAAATTTATATGAAGCCACCTCAAATTTTTCCCTAGAAGTAATGCTCAAAGAATGCAATATCTTATACACCTCATCAATAAACTCTTTGGGGTCCTACCCTACCTTAGAGAAAAGAAATATAGGAGGATTCATCATCACAAAATCTCTCAACGTAGACATTATATTGCTCTTCACAACAGTTATCCTAGGCATCATCCTCAAATTCGCTTAAGTAGTCACGGCTCGAGCTAAAGCAATCAAAAGCTCTCTAATATCTTTATTACTCAACTCCAGGGGAAACACTAGAAAATCATTACCTCCTTCCACATTAGGGACTTGATCACCTTGGGATCCTTGAGCACCTTGATCAACTTGCTCAACTTTCTCAACTTGAGGAGGAATCTCATCATGAACATCATTCTCCTTAACTCTCCTATCTAGTTTCCTCCTCGTATTCATCTTCCATGAAACATAAGGAAAACCATAAGAAAAGAGTACTCAAAACTTTTACTCTACGACACGAAATATGAGTAGAAAAGAAGGAAACTCTATCGTACTATAGCCTCTCAACGATAGATGTGTCGCGATGCACACCGATGGTCAAGACTCTACTAGACGTGGCTTTATGAGACTTTTTGATTCCTAAAACTACTTTCATAAACCTATGCTCTGATAGAAAGCTTGTTACATCCGAAAACCACACACTAGAAGAAATGGCATTCTTGAAATGCAACCAGCATACTTGCCCTCTCGGAGGTCTTTTTCAAGCCCTTCTGTATCGTTCATCGCATATACAAATATAAAAAGTAGTACGGAATTAAAACTTTTCACATGAATATCTTAAAACATCTCTTCATATAAAACCATAGATATTCTCTGTGTCAACATTTGTCATCCTTAAACTCAAGAATACTTGGGACACGGCCCATACAATATGAATATAAGAAATACGTAGTCTATTACAATACTTTCAAATAAAATACATATATGTACGCCCCCCAGTCAATTGAGGACATACTTCTCTTAGGTTGAACAACTCTATAATCCAAGCTTTCCTTCACGATCATTCTTACCTTTCACCTACACCTTTAGAGATAAAAGATTTCATGGAGTTTGTACAAACATTTGTATTAAGTATGACCTTATGCATAAAATCATGAAAACGGACATTTTATTTGAAACATGCTCTTTTCATTCATGCAATTTAATACATTTTTAAGAAAACTTACAGTGAACCCATTTCACTGTTAGAGTGAAATCCCTTCTCTCTACAATGAGGTGCCTTATGTTCAATTTAGAAACTTCCTAGAATGTAGTTCTCTCACTAAAAGTTATACTAAAACTAACTTAAGAAAGAGAGAGAGATACCTCCCATAAAACCTCACTAGGAACACCTAAATGATCCTTAAGACCACATATAACGAGATCAGCACACTTAGAAATACATCAAACATAGATAATATGACGTTCTCCTTTCAAAGGCAATCAAAAGACACACTTATGTAAATCAAGAAAATAATGTCCATGATTGACCACCTCAAGATTACCTAAATAGTTCTTAAGAATACCTAAGTCTTAGGTCATGTCCACATAGTCAAACATATTCCGTAATTAGAGTCAATCTTAAGACCTATCTAAGTAAGATACGAAGTGACCATTTCCATGTACCCTTCACACCTTAACGAGAAAACCCTTAACTACTTGAGATAGGTACTTATTCATTTAAAAAACTCTCTTCACTATAATTCATTACATTCATTAGTTTATTTAAGAATCATTCATCACATAAAGGAAATTCAAAAAATGGTCTTGGACAAGACCTTGGGACTCTAACTAACACCTTCAAAGCCTATTGTGCAATGTCTAGATAGAGTCCCATACCACCACCTAAACTTCATATGCTTCTGTCGAGCTGTAGTAACCATTGATAGAGTAGACAATAACCGCATAGAACTGATAGCTAGACATGGAAGCCTGAAAAGATTCTAACTCCTCCAATAAGGGTGGTTCTACTTTCCAAGGTAGAGACTTAGGGCACATCCCTGTAGGCACGTGGTTCAGGAATAATGAGGTCTTTTAGCACGCTGTCGCAATATTCAAGTAGCTACATTTTACCTCTATCTCCATCTCAGTAGAGCTACTACCCTAACATTTCGACTCAGCCATCCTTTGTATCATATAGAAATTTACACTAAAGGATCAGATGAAAAGGTTCAAGTATCTAGTTCATAACCCAATTGTGTTCACCATACCAAAGAGTTCCACTAGGGCTACCTTTCAATTCCATCTAGAATAGTTCATTCTGATTTTCATGAGGATGATATAATGTCGTTCCATGCCACACATCAACTAAGTTCTCATCCTTTACTGAAGGGATATTAGTTATATTGTCACATCAACTCATCACATATCCAAGTACATGTCCTTCTTAACAGCATTTAAAGTCCGCACATATCATTTCTTCGGCATGACTAGGGTTTCCTATGCTACCTATCAATACATCTCCTATCCATCGTAACATTCCTTCATGTATCAAATGGGTCAAAGTCTAGCAACAGACACAAACAGTCTGTGACTTTATCACATATGCAATATGACTTTAAGAAGTTAGAATGAACTGTGTCATATTTTAGGTCATCATAAGACATTAACTATATCTCATCAATATAACCGTAAAAACTCATATAATCAAGTAGGAAAAATCGTTCATCAACATATAAGAATGCACATATAAGAACATTGTCATAGTCTACATGATCTCCTAACATATATAGAAAGAACACATACTTTTACATTACTTCACATATAGATAGATATGATCATACTTCAAATAAGTAAACTACACAAATCATCATAATACCTCAAGTAGTGACGACAAGGACATGATCACTATAATACAAAAAGTAATGCCGACAAGGCCACATCAATTTCAAGTAAAGCACATAACACTGTCACACAAGAAGGGGGGAGGCGGACCATATAACACATAATTGGAGGATAAATAACATAAAATAAATAAAATTAGGGCAGCGTACCACCAATCCATTCCCAACACTTCAATCCAACGTCACATTATGCAATTCAATACCATAAAACCATTACCCATGACCATAACCAATAATTCAATGCATTTATTAAAATAATCAATGAAAATAGGTCAATTTAATATATATTATTACATCTAATACAACCTAGGTATGAATTATATATAATGATCACATCATTCAATAACCAATATAAAACTACAGTAGAATTCAGAAATATTACATCAATATCACTTAACCCATAAATTTGTCAAAAACTAGGCTTCATTATTTACATAGGTTCATAGTATAATTAAATTAAATTAGATACTTAATAAGAACTCAATCATTATTCAATGCTCAAAAACCATTAGTGAAATAACCTATGGATATTTCATGAAATTTGATAATTCATCTTTGAAAACATTAACAAACTTCATTGAAAGTTGGGATCCTTGATGAATAGAGTTTCAAGGATCAAAAAACATAATTTAATAAAGATAATCATCCAATTTATGAAGAATATCCACTCAATTCTCCAAACCAAGCCCTTCTTGAGTTTTGGCTCCAATGGAGTTCTACAGAATTTCTAAGGGAAAATGGGTTTTGATTTTTGAAGAATGAAATCTTATAGGTATTTTAGTCTTATAAACATATTTAAAACACCCACAACACCCTCAAATAACTGCCCTTTATCTTATTTTTACGTTGGGTGAATTTACAAATTCAGCCCTTAAACTTATAGTGACTGCACGTAGGAATGTAGACCCATCGATACACAACACCTATTGGGCGTTGTCCAATTGATGATCCGTGTTGTTCATCTCATTTAGTAATGATCCTTTAAAATAGGAGATTAATATCCGTAGGCTATATAACCATCGATGCCACCACCTATGAGGCGTCAACCAGGCCACTGGCCGTCGTTTTTGCCATCCGTAGTTCGGACTGCCTTAGGCAGTTTTTGCCACCAACATGGGTCCTCCATCAAGGACCCTTGTTTAGTCCTTCGTGATGTTTGCCCAAACTTTTCTAACCAAAATATGTTTGTATACGAGCTTAGGACCTTTCACATGAATTTCATCCAAAACAACCACGTAAAACTGGACGAAACATGCATAGACACACAAGGGCGTTGCAAAGCAAACCTTTCAAACGTCATGGACGGTCTTTGACGTTTAGCCTCCACATTTAACGAAACTTGACAAACTTCTTATACACATCATAATAGACCATTTTAATACCTTAGACAATCATGGAAACGATTTTACTCTTTAGCTTCACCTAAGTCATTTGAGGGGGTTTATATTAGGGTTCTTCATGCTCTCGAATAATCCCCAAATCTAATCAAGCTCTCCATCATTTGAAAGTTAGGGAATGTATATCCAACAGATCACGTTTTAAAAGTAGAGTGTGGGTAGGACAATGAATTTATTTTTATGTCCTTTGCTTTGACAAATACATCTGCAACATTCATGGATCTTATGCACAGTGTCTTCAAATCTTATTTAAATACGTTTGTTATCGTCTTCATTGATGACTTACTAGATTATTTATGGTGTGAGGAAGATCATGTTAGTCACCTCAGGATAATTCTTCAGACTTTTAGACATAAAGAGATATATGCCAAGCTCTCCAAGTGTGAGTTTTAGCTTAAGTCTGTGGCATTCTTGGGTTACATTATCTCTTCTGATGGGATAAAAGTTGATATCCAGAAGATAAATATAGTTCAGAGTTGGCCTACACCCATATCTCCAACTAACATAAGGAGTTTCTTGGGTTTGGATGGGTATTATAGGAGATTTCTTGAAGGGTTTTAATCTATCTCATCTCATTTGACAAAGCTAACTCGAAAGACATTTAAATTTCAATGGTCTGAAGGCTATGAAAAAATTCTTTCAAGAGTTAAAAAAGAGATTGACTACCGCTCTTGTTTTGATCTTACTAGAGGGTACTCAAGTTTTTGTGGTGTATTCTGATGCATCACAATTTGGTTTCCGATGGTGGTGGGGAAGATGGAAAGAGAGTTTGAGATTGTGTGAGAAGGGGGGGTTGAGTAGATGGTTAGTGGAGCTGATCTGGCCCCGTTTCTCGTTTTCCATTCCTCCGAGCTGAAGATTCATGAGATGAACTATCAAACTCATGACTTGGAATTGGATATAGTATTTTTTTCTTTACAAATATTGTGTCACTACTTGTATAGTGTTCATGTTGATAGATTCACTGATCACAAGAGCCTCCAATATGTTTCATCAAATGAGGCTACTCTCAAAAGAGGAAGTGGTTTGAATCACTCAAGGATTATACATGAGTATTCTTTACCACCCAGCTATGGCTAATATGGTTGTCGATGCCATAAGCAGGTTATCCATGGGCAGTACCGCCCATTTTGGAGAAGACAATAGGGAGTTAGCTAAAGATGTGTAAAGACTGCATGGTTGGGAGTCAGACTTATGAATTCCATAGAAGGAGGGATAGTGGTGACCAATGGGGAAGTGTTATTATTAGTGTCAGGGGTGAAAAATAAGCAAGTTCAAGACACGATTTTACTTGATTTGAAGGCGAGTCTCCATAACCAAAGAGTATTGGCTTTTGAACAAGTTGGAGATGGTGTGCTAAAGTACCAAAGTATACTTTGGGTGGATGAAATACAAGAGAGGATCGTGGTGGAGGCTCATAACTCCAGATATTCCATTCATTCGGATTCAACCAAGATGTACCGCAATTTGAGAGAAGCATATTGGTGGGAATGCATGAATAAAGATATTGTTGAGTTTTTGCCTAGTGCTAAAATTGTCAGCAAGTGAAAATAGAGCACTAAAGGACTGGAGGTTTGGCTAATACTATAGAACTTTAAGAATGGAAGTGATAGATAATTAATATGGACTTCATCACAAGATTGCAAAGATCTGGCAAATAACATGATTCTATTTGGATGATTGTCGAGTGAATGACAAACTCAACCCATTTCTTGCAAGTAATGACTACCTATTCAGCTGAGGATTATGCTTAGTTATAACTTCAAGAAGTGGTTAAACTTCATAGAGTTCTGATCTACATTATTTCTTCATTTCATAGTTCATCTCATCATATGTCAATGCACTTGGCCATTAAGTGTATCTTGCATTCGTACTTAACCCTCATAAGATTCATTATTTCTCCATATCTCTCCCTCACTCTTTCGTTGGTTTCTGCAAAAAATAATTTCAAGAACATAAAATACATCAAGAGTTATTAACACTTAAAGAACTCAAAAGGATTTTTATGTAACAAACAAAGTAATCAAAACGTCAAGGCTAAGATAGGTTCGTGAAATGAGGTGTACGTTGAAGTAAATTGGGATTGGTTTGGAGGAGTTTCCGGGAAGAAACATCAGCGTTTGAACATCGATTAAGGTATGGGTGCTATTCTCTCATGGTCTCTTTCCCAAGAGACCCTGTCAGGTTCAGAATATTCATTCCGAAAACTAGGATTATTCCCCGTTGCATGTCCCTGTCACTAGCTCCCATTGAATCGTAGGTTGATTATGTTTGCTGGTAGAAAACTAGGGATTAAACATGTTTTCGTGATAATGTATTGGCTTATATGTAATGTTGGCATTATTGAACTTTATTTGATGTTTCGAAATGTCACAACGTGTTATGTGTGTGGTCGCCGTGGCTATTGTTTAGGGTTTAGGATAGGAAATGGCATGATAGTACAATTATATTTCAGGTACACAGGTTAATGTAAATGTGATGTTTCATATGAGTTGAAGTGGCTGATTTGAGGGATAATCTCTTGTCTAAAGCGAATCCATGAAAACGCACCTACAACGTTCTAATTGCATCGACATTCCCCTGAAAACTGAAGGTGTAACTTGATAAAAGGATGCTGAAAATTAAAAGAAAATGTCCTGTTTTAATGATTACTTCCGGTCATCAATAGGGTTCAAAATGTTTACAAATGAATCGAAAACAAGTGAAGTCTTGGATGGATTGAACCTTGACCCTCACCATTAAAAACCATGAAATAGAAGAATTTAATAATGTGGAGAGTGGTGATTGAACCCACAACCTCCTATTGTAGCAATTTTTAATTCTAAAAATCAAAGGGTTGTGTGGTTCGAACCCCCACCCTTCGTTTAATTAATAGTAAATTAAAATAGAAAATTTATCCCTTCATGTAAATATTGATATTTAAATAGAATTTATCAGAATAAAAAATTAATTCTTTCATGTTGAGATTAGAAAAGTTTATCCCTTCATGTAAATTTATTGAGATTTAAATTAAGAATGTAATCAGAATTAAAAAATTATTTTCATGTTGAGATTGAATTTAGAATTCTAAATAAATAGAATAAACTTAATCTTTCATGTTAAATATGGAGGTTAATTTAGAATTCTAATTAAAATATTAAAAATAATTTCTTTCATTTAAAATATTGAGATTTAGTTTAGCAGTGCTAATTGAAAATAGAAAATTAATTCTTTCATATAAATATTGAGATTTTAATTTAGGCATTCTATTAAAATGAAAAATGTTATTTCTTTCATGTAATGTTGTGATTTAATTAGAATTATAATTAAAAAAAAATACCTTCACAAAAAATGTTGAGTGTAATTTTAGAAGTCTAAACTAAAATAGGAAAATTAATCCTTAGGTAAAGTTGAGATTAATTTACATTCTAATTAAATGAAAATTAGATATTTTATGAAAAATGATGATAATTAATTTAAAGTTCTAATGTTAAAATATTTGAAATAAATATCATGAAAAATTATAAATATATCCAAGGGATTTCTAGATTTGGGGTTTCCGTGCCCATAACCTCCATATTGTAACATAAGTTGGCTTGACTGTTGAGTAAAAATATTCAAACAATACTGCCCATCTTACTTAGATAAAAAGATCAAGATCTTGGCATATTACAAGATAAATAAGTCTTGTAATACATAATCTTTGAAAGTAAGAATCACTTAGCGAAACTATGAATAAAGCCCCATGGCTTGTATGCATTAGACCAATTTTAAATCTAACTACGTTCAAAAATAAGTGAAGCTAGGGATATAGTAATGAAATGATGAATCTTATGAGGGTTTAAGTACGAATGGCAAGAGACATAAATGGCCAAGTGCATTGGCGTATTGAGAGATGAAACTAGAAATGAAGAAATGAGCTTCACGTAAGAAGAGTCACATAACTATCGAAAAAACAAAGGGTGCTAATAATATAGAATGTGGTTGACAATCATGTTGTGTGGATGAAGTATATGATGAGAGAGAATATTTCAAAATGAGCCTAAGTATATGTTACTAATACGTAATCTTCACCAATGGAGAGTCTAATATAATGAAGGGTGACCAGTCTCTATGAACAAACTCTAATGAAAAATATTGAGTTCAAAAACACTTATACTATAGATGAGAGAAAAAATCATCTCAATGGAGAGCTAGGTGTCCTTAATACTAGACAAGGATGCTTCCATGATGCTATGAGTTGAATGTGAATGGAACTTTATTACTGAGCATTGGATAGCGGATAGCTATGAGAGGTGGTGCCTTCTTTTCGGGAGGGGCGGAGGTTCACGTTAACTCTGCATAGATAAGACTGTCCGGCTCTGCCGGGTATGGGTCTCCATTACAGTCTCATAGTTTGTGAACCTCTATGCATATAGGGTTCTGGCGGGGTTAAATCTCATATAAGGCTAGGCATGTTATTAAGTACTTTTAGCCAGTGTTCCCACCTCTTTTCAGGTGTGGGGGAGACAACTGGCTTTCATGATGCTCACATTGATCATATGCATGTTTAAAGTTAATTAATGTTGCCCAATGAAAATGAATGATGCCAACCTCAAATTGAATGTTTATAAAGAAACAATGATACTGAAGTGTTAGGATCGCGCTTATCAAGGAGGTTTTTGTGAGGATAGATTTTCAGGTGGTAATGACATTAGGGTATTGCTAATCATTGCAAATCAAACCCGATGGGAAAGTCTTAAACTACATCCTACTATAGAGTGTTCATAGGGGCCCATGAATGAACTGATGAATGATGGTACGTATGAAGTATGAAGCAGGGATCTGTGTTTGCTAAAGAAGGATCCCTAGTGATGTCCCATATTTTGTAGCCCTCATTTTGGAATGAAAGTCTTAAGGTCCAAGTCTATGATAACAAAGGTCTCATGGAATATGAAATGAAAATATGAAAAGGAACGTTAGGTTACATGTTAGGTGCTCTCATGAAGGTTGTTCGGTGTTGTGTGTATTGGGGACAACGATAACTATAATGATGCATGTCACTCTCATGGCATAACTTTCCCAATTTCAATTTGGCAAGTCCACTGACTTGACTTTCAAAAATTATGTTGTTAGGAAAAAGCTATTCTTTCTCGAGAGAGAGGTTGAATCTCAAAAGTTGGCGGTGGTTAGAATTACTCAACGATTATGACTCGAGTATTCTTTACCACACAATTAAGGCTAATGTGGTTGGTGATGCCTTAAATATGTTGATTAAGGGAAGCACTTCCCATGCTAAAGAAGGAAAGGAGAGTTAGCAAAATATATGCACATACTTGCACTATTGAGAGTCTGACTTATTGATTTTACAGAAAGAGGAATATTAGTAACGAATGGAGTTGAGTTCTCATAAGTGGCAGAAGTTCAAGAAAAACAAGACCAGGATTCTATTTTTTTTAATTGAAGGCTAATGTTCATATGCAAAAAGTAATAGCTTTTGAACAAAGGTGTGTTCATGTATTGAGGTGTCAAGGTTGATTGTGTATATCAATGGTGGACTGACTTGAAGATAAGATCATGGAGGAAGCTCATAGATCTAGATATTACATTCATCCGGGTTCCACAAAGATTTATCTCTATTTGAGAGAGGTGTATTGGTGGAGTAGCATGAAAAAGGGCATTGCATATGTTATTGCTAAGTGTACAAATTTCCATCAAGTTAAAGTAGGAAAACCAAAGTCCCATGGTTTGGCTCAGAATATAGAACTTTAAAAATAGAAATAGGATAAGCTTAACATGGAGTTTATCACATGCTTACCAAGGTCTTTTAGGAAACATGATTCTAGTTGGGTGATTTTCGATAGACTGACAAAATCAACTCACTTTTTGAGTAAAAGACGAACATGACAAAAGGATTATGCTAGAAGTAAATTATGGATATGGGAGGGTTCATGGGTGCTCAGGTATCATTAGTTCATATAAAGTTGCATATTTAATGCTCGGTTGTTAAATCTTTTAGAAAGCCTGGTTCACCCCAAAGGGTGCATTTAAGTACTGACTTTCATCCTCAGCTAAGGGAAAACGGGGGAGAGAGCATTATTTTATACGATTATAAAATATTTTAGAGCTTGTGTGATTGATTTCAAAGTGAATTGGGATGACTACCTCTTATTGAGTTTTCTTACAGCAACAGTAATCACTCTAGCATCCAAATGGCTCTATATGAAACTTATTATGGGAGAAGATGTAGATCTCCTAATGGATGATTTAGATGTTGAAGTGGGTGGAGCAGGGTTGATAGGACAAAATTTAGCTCACCAAGCTAGTGGAAAGGTGAAAGTTATTCAAGAAAGGTTGAAAATGGCACAGAGTTGTAATAAATAATACACTTTTGTTGGTATAAGGGTGTTAGAGGTTGAGGTAAATTATTGGATTTACATGAAAGTTTTACCCCTAAAGAGTGTTATGATTTTTGGTAAAAAGGGGAAGCTTATCCCTCGATATGTTGGTCCTTATAGAATTTCCAAGAAGATTGTCAAAGTAGCATATGAGTTGGAGCTACAACACGAGTAAGCAACGGTTCATCCAATGTATCATGTCTTCATGTTAAAGAAGTGCATGGGTGATCCTGCATTGATATTTCCAACTGAAGATATTGGAATCAATGATAACTTGCCTAATGCGGATATTCATAGTGAAAATTCTAGATCGCCATGTTTGCAAGTTTAGAAAAAAAGAGGTAGCACCAGTCAAGGTCCTTTGGAGGAACCAATATATTGAAGAAGATACTTGGGAAGAGAAGAGGACCATGAAACATTAATCCAAATCTCTTTTGAATTCATGAAAATTCAGAAAATGATAATGTTTCTTCTTAATACTACATAATTTTAAGTGAGCATGTTGTTTGGTTGCATTTACTTGTGGGTGTTTAAACTTGATGTTTCTAGCCTAAGCCTAATAAGAGTAATCTCCTTTGAAGCCGAATGTTCCCAAGGGTGAGATATGTAAACACCCGGCAACTACAGGATTATTAAAGAATTTTAAATCTTGAAATAGTCAGTTTTGGAAAGTGTAAGAAAATCTAGATATTTTTTAAAGTAAGTTAAAAGTGAGTTTTTTTTGTCACAATTTCACATGCCCAAACTCTAGATCAGATTGAGTTAAGTTAGGGTAGGTCAAACGATTATGGTTGGAAAAAACATCTCTGTATGATCTTCCCAAATTCCGCCAGTTTGCGTATTCTAATGTTTCAATGAGTGTGTTATTCCTTCAGACGTTGGGTTGTTGGATTACAAAACAAGTTTATCAATATGGATTGAAGACGGGCCCATTGTCTTGTACTTACCTAATAATTTCATCGCTTTTTAGGAATTTAGTGTGTGGGGTGGGTGTTTGGAAAAGTAAGATTGGTTAAACCACGCCACCAATCATTCCAAGTCAGTGAAATAATAGTGTTTTAAAAGAAATATTGTAACTTCTTGATTAAATTCGTTTGAATTCTTATGGGTTGTTTGATTGAAGTTTTTTGAGGTTTATCCATGTTTCCGGGTGTATTTTAGGCTTGAATCTATTATATATTAATATTACTAATGATCTTAATTGTTTGGGGAAAGAATAATGGAAATTTAGAGGGCTTAGATATGAAAAACGCAAATAAAAGTCCGGGGTTTTCTAGTAAAAGCTTAAGGCGCCGCACCTGCCAGAGCGCCACGAAAGTCCCTCTAACTTATGTCCTCTGGCGCGTCGTGCCAGACAGAGTGCCCCAATTTCTCTTCTAAGTTTGAGGGTTGGCACCCCCCGCCTGTAAGAGGCTAGGACGCCAATTCTCCCCGTTCTTCCCCCATCTTTATTAACTATTTCTTTAGTGATATATCTATGTTTCCTAGTTGATTTCAACACTCTAAGGTATACTGAAACATCATTAAATCATCAATAAATAAGAGATTATAAATCTTGAATTCATAATCCAATTAAAGAAAAGTTAAGCTCAAAGTCAAAGAAGTGAAGAGCCAAGTCTAAAGTTAAAGAAGCAAGTAACCTCAAATTTTCAAATGTTTTCAAGAGTCTTTAACAAGTGATTTTTTCTTAGGCGAAGGCTGGTGGACCTTATAACTTGTATCGGTTTGTATTCATGGACTCTATACTATACATTGTGTCAATCTGACCCATTTAACTCATGAAATAGAACTTTTAATCCCATTGCGACCATGGAGTGTAGCTCTTCTCCTTTATATAAGTGACATGTCGATATCCACATCACAGATACTATGCCATATATTATTCAAAACTATTTTTTACAAATTATTAACCAATATTATTTAATAAAATATAAAATAATAATATTTTAATTTATTATTGACATTTCTAATTCTCTCTATTTTCACTATTTCACGACAAAAAGAAAGTCAACGCTGGTGTCGTCACCATTTTTACCATCGAGTTACATATACTTTCTCCCTCAAGTAGAAATTTGGAGACTCGCCATGGTCAATGAAATTTAAAAAGGCCAATAAGGCAGATATTGTAAACTTCTCAACAATAACTGAAGGCAAATTGGACAAATCCTGGCAATTTCTTCATAATCCCAAAACCAGTAGCACCATTCTTCGTCTCCTCCACCTTCTTTTCACCATTTCCTACAGACCGTTCTTCTAATTAAACTTATCTTTGATTTATAAGATGATTCAGTACCACCATCGGCATTTGAAATTCAACATGATTTGTGCATAAAGATTCATTTTCTTGGAATTTGTGAATGTTAGACTTAAAGCCTTTGAACTCCTCATCAGTACCCAAGAATGACAATCTTTACGATCTTTGTTGGTGTACACACCAAGAATTGGAGTATTGTGAATAAACGGATGAACCTACTCGTTACACCTCCATACATGGACTGACGGCAAACTCGCGCCGTCGCAAATTTTTAACCCAAAAACTTCCAAACATCAAGGAGAATCTGAGATTTCATCAAGAGGTAGATGTTGGAACTTTCTCCTCACCTCGTTTCATCTCGTGCACACCATAACTATTCAACTGTCCTTCTCCAAAGTAACAACAACCTAATCCAACGCACAACAAGATCTGGCCACCGCATAATCAAATTGCCGGACTTTCATAAGTGGAAGAGTAATTCTGTTCTGGTAAACTTCTCTAAGAGTTGACTTTTTCTTCTGTGAGATGACAGTCAAAATCTGTGCAATTGACAACCTTACCACCTTGATTTTGGATAGCTTTTTAGGAGCACCATCGGTGACCTTTGCAACACAGAGAAAAGCAATCTCCACCTTTAGATCTAAGTCGTAAAGTCTGTTTTTTTTTACTTTGTCTTCGACTCATGAACCATTATTATCACCATGGCTGTTGCTCTTTTGAGGTTACTGCTCAGATGTGGATGGAGATTGGAAAGCAATTAAGTTTGGAAGAAAAAATAAATTTTTAATTAATTAATTTTTTAGAAAAAAATATTTCTTTTATATTTTAATATTCTTTTAAATTAAAAAAGTTGTTCTTCTCCTAAGATGTGAGCTTCACAATTTCACCAAACTCACCCTCTTAAAAATGCATAATATACTTGGTCAATGTCAGCGCATTTGTTTTAAATGTGTTTTCTTGAGTTTAATTGCTCAAATGACAAAAGTGTAAATAGAAGGATTTTGAACACAAACAGATACAAGTAAATAAGGGTTTACCAGACCATTCACCTTGTTTTTAAGACTCAAGTTTCAAGTTAAGTACAGAGTATAGAGTTGAGTTCATTTTCAAAAAAAATGTTATAAGGGAACTAAGTATTCCCCAAGAGTTCATGAATGATTTACTTTTGAGCAAGAAAGGGAACATCGATTCCAAGTGATCCTTTGAGATAAGATTTGAGTAATTATCTCAAACCAAAAAAAAAGTTGTTTTAAAAACATATGAGACAAGTATATTTTTGGGAGTATTATTGATCACCATATGGGGATGTGAGTTCATATTAACTCAAGTCTCCAGTTAAATAGGTATCATCGTTAGGATTAAAGGATCATAGTTTTTATATGATCGCTTAATTTAATGTAGTGGATCCACTCTGTTGAGTAAATCTATGCGACGGAAAAGTATAGGACAGTTCTGGCAACGTGGGCAAGATGTTGTTATACCACTTAGGCGGATTGTTGTGGTTGTGGATTAGAGAATCTCCCGCAGAAACTATGTTACTTGATGGTATCAGTATAGTTGAGTTTGTTATTGAATTCTTCAATGACTAAGTTGTTTTCCAATTGTTACTATATATATATATATAATAGTCTATCTATTTATATCATAAATATATATATATATATATGTGAATTTCTTTTATATTGATTAAGTTATTCATGAGTTGAGAATAACAAAGTTAAGTTCTCCCTTCTTATTCTCTTCAAGTTAAGTTGTGTTTAGCATTCCGACTCGCATACTTGTATATTCAATGTACTAATGTTAGTTGTCTTGCAACGTCTTATGATGCTGAAGCATGTAATTAGGATCAACATTTTGGCGCATCGTTGATCCAGTGAGTAGTTCAGAGTTTGTTGGTGATCCTTCTTGCATTATAAAGGATCCATTTTATTATTTTCTAGTTATTTCATTAGGATGTTGTGGGGTTTTTCCCAACTTCCATCTCTATTGTTTTTATAGACTTCATACACAGTGTGATTTTAGACCTTTGAGTCATGTCATTATAATTTATTATTTACTAAGACTTGAGTTACCATTTAGGCTAAGTTCAATGTTTTATTTTTAAAACATTCTAAGTTATCCTTTACACAGTTGAGTAAGTGCATTTTCATTTTGATATTAATGCTTTAAGTCTTCTAGTGAGTTTACACTAAGTCAGCGTCACGGGTTCACTGGCACTGACAGGTCTTCCGTTGCCATCCACATCCAGAGTGTGGCTGGGGAAGAAAAGAGGTCATACTATTTATTGAGAATACAATGCAAATAGTAATTTCATGGGATTATTGAGTTAGGAACGAATTGGTTGATTCAATGACTAAGTGGGTGGAAGAAAGAAATTAATTATTCAATAATCGAAATACATGGGGTTAGGCCCATATGAATACAATATGAGATGGTAACTGTTCACGACCCAAAACGAGACGCGAGTGGCACCACATTTACTTCCCTATGTGGTCGAACCAACACATCTTTCGTGAATCCCTCAAACATTTTCCAACCTAATAAAACAGAAAATAATGTGGAGGGACTTAAAAATCAGTAACGAAATCAATTTTACATAATTCTAAAATTGCATACTCATCATCCCCAAAAGTGTCTGGAAGTCATCATCACTAAAGAACCTCTATATCAATACTAAATCTAAGAATATCTAGGAAGCTAAAAAAATACAGCAGCAGACGGGGGAACTTCATGGGCATCAAGACAATGGAGAACCAAGATCCAGTCAAAGCTAGAAGGTTAGCTCACCTGAGATCTTCTGTGTATGAAGGGAATGGCTAGATGTGCGGTTGAGTTGAAGAGATGACACGTTTGCTGCACTTACACAAATAACAAGAAAAGAAACATACAAGTAGGGGTCCGTACAACACAACAAGTACTGAGTAGGTATATCGGCCAAACTCAAAATAGAAAAAAATATATTCAGATAATAACAAAAATCAACTAACTGGGGTGAACAGGTGAATGCAAACAAGGATAAGAATCATTTACAACCACACCAAATGCAAGTCTATGGGACTCAAGCATCCACACCATACTCTTTTGGGAAAAAAAGGTTTCTTTAGATAAGAGTATTAAACCTATTAACAAGATTCATTCTCGTTACTATCCTGGTATTAGAAGTGACCCACCCGATCCATGTACTATTTGGTGTCGGGACGTGGGGACACCCGGCCACTACTTATGCCTGGTGTCGGAACGTGACCCGATCCACCTACTACTCCTGGGGATGTCGCAGTGGACAACCGATTCCAACTACTATCCTGGTGGCAGAACGTGACCCCGATCCAACTACTGTCCTGGTGTCAGAACGTTGACCCCGATCACTACTATCTGGTGTGGACCGTGACAACCGATACACTAACCTCATCTTTTAAATCATCACAGTGTTTTTGCTGCCCAAAGACATCAGCATTAAAAGAGGTTTCAAGGTTTGAGATTCAAAAGCTCTCATTCATGCGTAAGTCTTCACCAATTATATATAATCAAACATGCATGCAACACAAAATTAAGCATTAAGAGATTTACATTGCTACCCAAAACATATCATTCGCTATTAGAGTTTACTAGGAATAGTAGTAAACATAACTACTTCCACGAAGATATCCGGATCAAGCAAGAATCCTCAAGTCTGTGCTTTCCTCTTGTTTTCTTTCTTCGTTCGTTTATCCTTCTCTCTCGGTTCGTTCTACTTTTTTATTGCAAAACCCCTTTTCTTGTACTAATAATCATGTAATTAAGTATTAAAAGATGGGAAAGTAAAACAATATTTATCAAAGGTGTCTCTTTAACCCCAGTAATTGAAATTATAACATTAAACCACTAGACTTTTATCTATAAGCAGGAATCGTCCAAAACGCCCCTTTAAAAACTTAACGAGAAATCCAACCCAGTCAAGGGTCACGCAGCCTGTGATGGCAGTTGTGCCTGGCGACGGTCAGTCCTGCTTTTCTTTCGTTACAATCTCAGATAATACATTCCATAACGGGTCCTGACAGCTCGTCGTGCCCACGGACGTTCGTCCTGCATTCGTTGGGAACGTTTAGAGAGTTGTTCTCAGTACCCAATTTTCAAAGTCGAAGTGTTTTGGACGAGGACACCCTCGATGGTACCGTCGTGCGATGACGGTCCGTCGTCGGGATCCGTCGACTCAGACAGTTATTACCAGAATAAAAATTATACTGCTCAAAACAATAAACAGGTCGTTACAATAGATACCAATTTACCCATCGTTCGTCCTCGACGATCCAAGAGGAAAACAAGGGTGATGAAACGGAGTACCTGAATCTGGAAAGGTGGGGTATTTTTCTTGCTATCAGCTCCTTCTCCAAGGGACCTTAACTGGCCGATTCTTCCATTGAACCTTGATGGAATGCAATCTCCATTGACCTCAACTTGCGGAATTCTCTATCTAAAATAACGAACAGGCCTCGCATAAGACCAAATTCTAATCAAGCAGAACTGACTCCCAACGATAATGTGTTTCCCTCCCCATGTTATCTTTTCAAACATCGACACATGAATACGGGGAGCACTCTGACAGTCCTGGGAGCAAGGTAAATTCATAAGCCAATTCCCTACTCGCTTAAGTACTCCAAATGGTCCAATATCCTTGGGGATTAAAACTGACCTCTTTTACCAAACCGCATCACACCCCTTCATGGGTGACACCTCAGCAAGAAATGGCTCACCCTACATTTGAAGCTCAAAGACTAACCTTTCTATCCGCATATTCGTTTACCTAACTTGCGCCGACTACAAGCTTTCTGAATGGGAATGCACATTTCTCTAATGATTCCTCAAAAGATCGTTCCCCAAGGTCTATAACCTCAAATTAATCAACCCACAAGGGACCTACTCTCCTCCATACAAGGTTGAATGGGGCCATATCAATATTTGAGTGAAGCTTATTTAATATTGTATGAGAACTCTTCTAGTGTAAGAAATTTATCCGCAGGTAATGAGCAAGCCAACTTCTATCCACATGCACGAAGCATATCTCCAACACTGATTGTTCGCTCAGACTGTGACAGCGGTCTTGAGTGTGAAATGCAGTACTAAGTCCCAAACCTAGTACTAATTCAACAGCAATTTCTCCAAAACATAGAAGTAAAATGCGTAACCTATATCTGATATGAGGGAAAGCTGGATACTCATGGCAGTCCGAAACACTTCTGAGATGTAGAGTCTGGCTAGCTTCTTGCATTGTAAGTACCTTAATCGGAAGGGCATGAAGTGAGCAGGACTTAGTTAATTGTCACAATTGACCCAAATAGAATCAAACGTGCCCTAGTATTTGGAAGACCAACAACGAGTCCATTGCAATTCTTCCACTTCCATTCAGGAATGGGGCATTCTCTGAAGGGTTCCTCCAGGCCTAGGGTTGGCATACTTTATTGTTGAAATTCGGGATTTGGCCACAAAATCAAAACAATGTTGTTCGCGCTTCATTTATAATCCACCAAAAGGTTGCTTAGGTCACGATTAACATCTTGGTTGCCCCGGTATGTCTAGATACCCATAACTATGCACGCCTCTGAAAGAATTCGTGTAATCAAAAATCATTGACACGGGGTACCCTACCTTACCTTAATCTCAAAACCACCTTCCTCATCATTTTGCTTCTTAGTCTCTCTCGAAACACATTACTCGGATCCCGGATTCAGTTCTCATCGAAAATTCTTTCTTTAATTCATAAAGGAAAGGAGATTGCCTCACACAGGATAAAAATCCTCCTTATCATTTACCTTAGTCCTCGTAAAGTTATTAGCCAAAGTCTGAACCTTCTGGCCAAGGCGGTCTAGAAACTTGCAAAATGGGCTAGACTTTCCCATTCTCCCTGCATTCTACTTAAAGCATCGGCTACAACATTAGCTTTACGGATGATACAAGATAGTGATATCATAGTCCTCGTAGTTTCATCCTATTCTATCGTCCATTCAAAATCGTTCTGAGTAAAGACATAACTGTAAACTCGAGTGATCCGATCGACTTCACTTGAACCCCATATAGATAATGTCTCCATTGCTTTAATGCACTACTACTGCAGCCCAATTCTGAAATCGGGGGTCGGATTAATTATGTTTCATTGCACTGTAATTGCCTCGAAGCATACGCAATTACATTTTCTGTGCTTAGCACTGCACCCAAAAACAGAATAGGAAGCATCACAATACAACAACGAAATTCTTACTTCCACTCGGCCAGGGTAAAGGATGGGTTGCAGTACCAAACAAGGTCTTGAGCTTCTAAAAGCTTTCTTCGCCACCTCGGCCGACTACCCAAAGGAAACCCACTTTGCTTAGGCAAATTTGTCTAGCGGGAAGCAACAAAGAAAATCCCGTGACCAAAATCGACCTGGTAGTAGCTAGCTAAACCAACGAAGCTCCTTACCTGCGTAACATTGGTAGCGTCTTACCCAATTTTCCCCGCTTCGATCTTGGAAAGGATCCCCATCACTGCATCCTTAGAAAATACGTCCCAAGAAGGACATGAATCTAGCAAAACTCACACTTGGAGAATTCGGCATAAAGCTTTTTCTCTCTCAACCCTTTTCCACTACAATTCTAAAGTTGCTCCTCAGGTTCTTTCTTGCTCTTTGAGTATACCAGTATATCATCAATGCTACCAATGACAACATAAGGATCCGATTATGGCTTAAAATCCCCCCTTCATCAAACTCATGAAAAGCAGCAGGGGCCATTCGGTGAAGCCACAAAAGACATTACCAAGAACTCAATGCCCATTACCTGGTCGGAAATGGCAGTCTTTGGCCACATCTGCTGCCGGTTTTTTTTTTAATTTTTTTCAATTGATGATAAACCAGATCTCAAGTCGATTGTTGATTAGGCTAGAAACACCTTGTAACTGATCGAAACAAATCATCAATGTGAGGAAGAGGTCTTGTTTCTAACAGTACCTTATTTAGTGTTCTATAGTTACTATGCACATCCAAAAAACTCCATCTTTCTTCTTCAAAATAAACAAGAGCACCCCAAGGGGATGCACTTGTGTGGCTAATTAAGTCTTTCCCACAGAAAACAACTTTGAAGTGGGCCTTTAACTCCCTTAACTCAGCGGGAGCCATTTCTATAAGGGGGTATGGACATGGGCGGTACCCGGCTCAAGATCAATGCAGAAGTAATATCTCTATCCGTGGCATCCAGGAAGGTCTGCAGTGAAACACATCCAGAAACTCACGGACTACCCGAAACCGACTCGATTGAAGGTACGTGGGTAGCATCATCCTGAGGTGTGCCAAGAAAGTAAAACACCTTTACTAAACATTCTATTAGCACGAAAAGAAAGGAGGATGATACGAACGAGTGGAAGTGTAGTCACCCTCCCCACTAACAGATCTGTCCAGGCTTGGGCAAACGTTACAGGTTTAGTTGAGCAGTACAATCTAAGATTGGCAAAATTCGGAGGAAAGCCAAGTCATACCAAAGAAGATTACATCGAAATCAACTATCTCTAAGATAACCAAATTACATGAGTATTTCTCCCCACAAAAGTTACAAGGAAAGACCTATACACCTTTTCACCTATCACAGACTCACCCACCGGGTAGGAAACATCGAACAGGCAGTCAAGCAATTTACAAATGTAAATTACAAGAACCAGAGTTTAGCAATAAGGAGGAAGATACTATGAAATGAAAATTGGATGGAGCCAGGATCAAACAATAAGAAGCCATGTAATCACCAAACCAAAAAGATTACCTGTGATAACAGCATCAGAGTCTCCGCTTCCGACCCGCCAGGGCAAGCCTAACATATGGGGCCCTATACAGTCTGCCCGTTGCCTCTACCATGTTGCGCTGCAGTTAGTTTCCATTTGCCCGTCACCCCGGCCGTTTGTGGTGGACCACCAGTCATCGGACCAAGTCCCCAGAATGGCGGCCATCTCCATGCAACACTAACATGGACTATGGGGTCTGTAACTTTGTTTTGGACAAAACCTCCTAATGATGTCCGATCTCTCGAACATCCATAAACACTCTCGGCTTCAAGCATAGGTTCTGTGGAGAACGACGAAGTCTGGTGGATACCCTCCATACTAATAGAAATGGTGACCGGGGTCGCGGTGGCCCCCAGCTACAGCCGGCTAGTGACGACTGAAAAGGTGGGCGGATAACCTCCTGAAATCTGCCCTCTGGACGTAAGAACCACTACAAACCAAATCCCTACTAAAACTTCTTAGATGTTGATGCCATGGTGAAGTATCTGGTCACTCCCTCCACCTCTATCACAAGTCTACCCAACTTCCTGACAAGGATGTGCAGTAGATAGTAGTAGCCGATACGGTAAGGCCGAAATACGCAATTTGACCCAACCTTTCCACAAAACGGCGAATCCGCTCTTGTGTCAAGCAAAGTGGGTGGCATCCGAAATGCACGAAACTTAGCCTAATTACGCAAGTGACCGGCCATCCGTGTCTTGGTAAGGAACTCAATCTCTCTCCTATCCCTCAAAAGTCCGGGGTATATGGTATATTCTCAATAAATAAGCTAGAGAATGACGCCCAGTCAGAGGTGGTTGCTCTATGCTGGTTGACAACAACATATGACAGCCACATATTTTGCAGTTTCCTTGAAACTGTAGGTTACAAAACTCAACACCCAAATAGTTCCACTATGCCCAGTTAGAGAATCCATGCCAATTCAACGGAAAAATCGTAGTTTTAGGACATCCTCAGATTCGCAACCCTTGAAAGACTGGAGTTTCACTTTCAAGCACCTTATGAAACGTTTCATGCTTATCAATTGTCATTATAGGACTGTAGTTAGCCGAGGGGAAAACGTGGCATATTTCAATGAGGCATCCATTCGGGGAACGCCCCAGAAGCTTCTGGTGTACTTCGACTAGGGGCTGGTGCAGAAACACGGGAGGTGTCTGGTCGGATCAGATAACCCCGCAGATAAGCAAGACAACCGGGACTAATCATCTTCTGGGGTGGGTTGGGGTGGTAATCTCATTCTGAATTGTAATTTTCCCTTCCTCACCCTCTCTTACTACTTCCTTAGTCGGTGGAGGAGTCACCGCCCTAGTACTAGATGGGCCAGGGGGTGCTTGTGCCTCTTCCTCTAGCGGACGTCCTCCGCGACCTCTTACCAGACCTCTTGCCACTACTCCATTCGAGCTCCGCCTCAGTGGCTGGCTCAGACGCATCTGTTTAACCGGTTGTTTGTGTTGGCGCAGTTGTTGCGCTGTTCTAACCATCTGCGAACTAGCGTGAAGATGGTCAGTTACAAATTTATATCACCCAGAACCAATTGGATCCAAGAAGTAATAGCACGGAAAAAGAAAGAAGGAATGGAATTTCCTAAAGTCCTATAGCCTCTCAAAGAAAGTAAAGCGTCCCCATACCGTTCCTTCGCCTATACTAGACTAGTTCTTGTGTGATGAGGACCAACGAACCTAAGTGCTTGATACAAGTTTGTCACGACCTCTACAACGAGCCGCGAAGCTGGCCCCCACATTTACCTCATATGGGAGCGAACCAACCAATCTAATCCGCAACCTTCCAACCATAATAAAAAGAAAATAATGCGGAAGACATAAAATAAAAACTCTATTGAACGAAAAATCAATTACTAATTTAAAATTTAAACTATCATCCCCAAACTATGGAAAGTCATAGCAAAGACACATCTATATCAATTACTAAATCTCCGAATATATAGGAAGATTATAATAGAATAAAACAGCTAGTCATACCGGAACTTCAGGATCAGACCAAGGAGAAGAAGATCAGTCCAAGATTAGAAAGTGTAGCTCCCCTGAGAATCTGACGTTGATGAGATAATGGCTAAATTGCGGTGAGTTGAAAGACGAGTGTCATGTTTGCTGCACTCACAAATACAAAGAAAAGAATCTAACAAGTAGGGGCAGTACAAAAACAAGTATGGAGTAGGTATCATGCCAACTTCAAAATAGAAAAACAATATATAAGGATATAACATAAAAATAAAATACTAATGCCAACCTGTGAGTAGAACACGGATTAAAAAGCATTACAACAACACCAAATGCCTTGATGAGGACTCAAAGCCTCCACACCATACTATTTTGGGAACAAGCAGGTTCTTTAGACTTAAGTATATTAACCTTATTACAAAAAGATCATTCTCTTTAAATCCTGGGTCAGAAGGATGACACCGATCCGTTACTCTTCTGGTGTTCGGAAACGTGACACACATCCACGTACTAACGGGGTCGCGGAACGTGACCACCCGTCCACACTATCCTGGGGTCGGAACGTGACACAGATATGGTACTATTATGGTGTCGGAACGTGACACCCGACCATACTATCCGGGGTCGAACGTGACACCCGATCCTCCACTACTATCGGGTGGTCGGAAGTGACAACCGATCCACTTACTATTCTTGTGTCGGAATGTGACAACCCGATCCTATTAATATCCTTGGGCGTGTCGGAACGTGACACCCGATCCACTACATCTTGGTGTCGAAACGTGACACTCGATCCACTACTATCCTGGTGTCGGGAAGTGACACCCGATCCACAACCTCAGGCTTTTAGTTCATCAGTCTTCTTTTATGCCAAGACATCCATCATTAAACAAGAGGGTTTCAGGTTTAGATTCAACAGCCTTCATGCATGCTTAATTCATTCAGCAATGATATATATCACATCATATATGCACCTAATTAAGCAGATAAGAGGACTTTTACATATAGTACCCAAACAACATCTCATTCGCTCTTACGAGGTTATCATGAATAGACATAAACCATAACCTATTCCAACGAAGAATCCGTGATAAGCAAGCTATTCATCCAAAATCGTTGCTTTCTCTGAGTTCTTTCTCTTGTCTCGTTAGTTCATTCTCCTTCTCGTCTCGGTCTGTATAGTTTTTCTTATTCATAAATCTTTTCTTTTACCCTAATAATCATGTAATCAGTATCAAAAGATGAGGTGTAAAAGTAACCAAATATTATTCCAAGGTTCTCTGTAACCCCCCCAAGTTAAATTGAATATTAAACATAAACCACTTAACTTGTATAATATAAGCAGGAGTAGTCCAAACTGCCTTAAAAACTTTAACGAAATCAACCCGTCGGGTCACGAAGCCTGTGACGGACCGTCGTGCCTGCGAGTTCCGTCCTTGCCATGTCTCGCCGAATTTCAGAAAGAGTTGTTCTCAGTAACCAATTTTCCAAAGTCTAAGTGTTTTGGAACGAGACACCCTACAGACGGTCCGTCGTGACGATGACGATCCGTCGTGGGATCGTTCCGACTCAGGACCAATTATTACCAGAAAAAAATCTACAGCTCAAAACGACTAAACAGGTCATTAAAGTAACTCAACCTATGTGATTGAAGATCCCATGAAGTAGGTCAATATGGGTAATAATAAGTCAATATTGACATTGCGCCCTAATAAAGAGTGCTTGAACGGTTACTAATTATGAGTATGAATTATTATCTCTTAATGTGTTTATAGTCCGTATAGGTTGTTGTACTTAAAGAAGTATAAACTTAATGAATTCACCTAAATGAGAGGTGGTGTGAAGACACTCCCATGAGATTTTTGCCTTATATTTAGAGCTTCCATGAATAACTAGGCACACACATGGCTTATTGGCGCAAAATCGTGTTGAACAATTAAATATGAGGATTAACATGTGATGTTGAAGCAATCACTACATAAGAAACTGGTCATAGAACTTTTGATATTTCTAAATAATATCTCTAAGTTAATTTCCGTATAAGTTTGGTTCATAGTCTGAAACACACCAAACCTATTACTTTTTTATAATACAAAACTAAGCAAGTCGAGTTCTTCTATTTCAGAATATTTTAAAATATATGGGCAATTGTTAGATATTTAAAAATAACTTTAAATCCATTAATGAGATAATATCTTATGCATCCTTAAGAACTTGGCTAAACAGTGCAGGTAACTATTACTAAGGCATCAAACTTTTGTGTAATCAATTGGGTCACCACACGTTGATATATTCTTTTTTACCAAATAAATATGTTGTCCTTTTGCCTCCAAGGAGATGATGGCCACCGGCCTCTCTTCTCACGCACTCTCTCATATCATAAAATTGGTTGGCTATGTGTTAGATGAGACAACTTAGAAAAAAAGAGTAATATATTTAGCAATCCAACTATCATTATCCTCTCTTGACATACTTCTTAATATATTAGATTTGTTGATTCTTGAATCCTCAAATTAATAAGGAAAGGCTTGTTTAATCCTGGGGAACATTCATACTATTGAATAAGTTTCTTAGGAAAGTTCCTAGCACGACTCAAGTTTATGTGTATCTATCACTTAAGAATATTATTGTAGTAATATTTATCCCAACTCATGTGTTATTTTTTTATTATATTTTACTTTCCCCAATTATTATATATTTCCAACATATTTATGCACACATGAGCATGATAAATCAATATACAATTAAAAACATATTAAAATTTGGTGACTTTCAAAATTTAGCATATATCACACAAATTCAGACAGAGAGAGTAACATAGATTTTCTTTAAAATTATGTCAATAGTCCTAGAAATAAGTAGTATTAATTAACAACTCCACCACTATAGTTATGTACAAATTAATGAGCAATCGTAATTTCTTGTGCTAACTATAAAGTTGAAACAAATAAATAACAATATTAAGCTTGTCTTGGAATATGCATTATATGACAAGATGATTTTAGAACAAGGTCCCCCTATAAGTTCCCGGTAACTGCTTTAGTTTTGCATCACAGTTTATCCTCTCCTGTCCCCCTTATCCCTGTCCTGCGTCTACGTCTTGCACCTCCCACCCCCCACTTTTATTCCCCCACGCTGATCTAAACCCTCCTTCATTACTCCCATTGTCCCTCGCCTTCACCCTGGCCACCCCTTCTGCCTGTGGCTTCCTCCCAATCACCTACGTTTTAAGCTGTGCCATCCAAATCTCTTCTCATTACAGGGTAGACTCTAATACAGAACAGTTTAACATATAGTGTCGTGGAAAGATTAACTCCTTTACCTTTCAATTATGTACACACAACCCTTTATCCAGAATGCCACTTGAGTGGAAACAAAAACTTAACTCGTGAACCTTGAAACTTATAGTCCACCTATTTAAGTTTGTAAATCTCTACGGCCCAAATACATAATAGGAGATTATTAAGAATGAACCACAAAATAAAAAACAAATATCATGTCCCGCCCGGAGCACCTCCCCGGAGTTATACACTGGGTGTGGCGGCAAATCGAACAAAGACCATTGTGGAGCCAGTGTTGAAAGGTATCCTTGTTGGTTCTACTTACTCAACGGAAGACTTAAAAATAAGAGAATAAACTCCAAGAATATAATTTTAGCCAAAAAATACATTAATCCTTTTCACACACTATTTAAAATGAAAATGTAAAGATAATTGAACTACTAACTGTCTATCAAGCCTCTAAAAATAACTAAAATGGATGTTGGGACAAACCCCATAACATCCTAATTAAATACACTAAAAATAATAAAAGAGTCTTCCGGAATGTAAGGAGGCTCCCCAACTGACTCTGGAGTGCTCAACTGGATCAATTGTTGCTCCCGTGTCGATCCTCTGTTACCTGTGGTCTCACATTAAAGACGATGCAGGCCAACTTGGATGTGCAGTACATTAAATATACGAGTATGCGAGTTGGAATAATAAACAACATAGGTTTGACAGAGGTTTCTAAAGAAAAATATACCTGATTCTTCTACTCGAATATTGGAACTAGTTTTCATTTCATATAAAGCAATTATTGACTTACACTATATAAAAAACAGGTTTTGGTACAAGATGTAATTCAAGGGTATATAAAGAAAACAACGTAACTCTAAATGGATGTTAAAATACAATAAACTAGTGTAAATCAAAATACAAAAATTTCTCCGGGCGATTATCTAACCAACAACCATCACTATGAGCCTAAGTGATGGTACTATGCTTTACCTCATATTGACAAGGACCATTCTAAACTTTGACTTGAGTATAGATCCTGAACTCACAAACTAGATCTACTAGTCTATGCTAAAAAGTACCAAGAAATCATCTAAAAAGTATGATGCTTTCTCTGCCCATAATGATTACATGGTTTATGGGGTTTGAGTTATATGAACTCGTGTACCCATATCAGTGCTCAATACTACTCTCAAAATATACTTAGCTCATATATGTTTGATACAACTTCTTCTACGGTTTTAGATAATTGCTCAAACTTAGCTAAAAACTCTTTTGGAAATCATAGTCTCATTTTTACTGAAAAACTAGCTCAATGGCTCTTTTGGAAATATTAGTTTTCCTTGTTTAAATGTGAAAACATTTACAAATTTCTTAGGCGAATACTTAGTTAGCTATAACTTTGAGAAATAAAAGAAACTTAACTCAGACTCAACTTCAAAACATAAGTCTTAGCAAATTAAAAATGTAGTGAAAGACTTATGAAAACTGAACTGGACTTCTCTACTGACTTGCTCTTATAGTTTTTTACTGACTTTTAACTGATCCTTCAATTGAATATACATTCAAGGATCTTTGATTGTGTTTGAGACGATTTCATGTTGTTTGGGAATATTCTAGATTAGCTAAAACATGGAGAATAAACAAAATAAAGATTTGAGGTGGGGACCGTGATGCAGAGGTATAATTAAATTTTGATTCTGAAAATAATTTTTGTGGGCAAAACACCTCCTGTCAGCTCAGCAACGTAGAGCAGAATTTTTCAATTCTGGGAATAGGTCGTGTGATGTGCTCCAATGCTCAAATTTTGCATGTCGAAATTACTCGTTTGTTTTTCTTCCTCAATCCACCAAATCTCAGTTCTTTTTATTTAATCATTTTAGATACAAATACCCAGTAAATTTACCTAGGAATCTAACTCGAGATGACTCTAAAAAAATAACGTAATGTACTCAGAAACTTCCTGACTCAGGCAAATTAAAGAACAATAGATGAAATAAAGAATAGGCATTACAATTATCAATATTCAAACACCTTTAGGATCAATGAAAATGGAAATAAATATGTTTTGCACATGGGAGAATGATTCCAACTTAGGAGAGTCTCCATTACCTAATCGGAAGTAAATCATTGGCCCCCCCCCCCCCCCCCCAAAACAACGCCAAACTAGAAGGATTTTGGCGGAATCTATCATTTCGTTTCTTCTTCTCCTCTCCTTTTTCTTAGCCTTAACATGAAATTTCAAGATTGCAAAAAATAAAATAAAATCGGGAATGGAAAAGACTAAAATACCCTTTTAAATCCCATATTTGGATATTTCCATAATCCAAACGGTCAACTTTGGAAAGGCATAATTCACTTATACAAACTCAGAATGGCGCCAATGTGGCGGCAGCATTCCAAGAGATTTTCAAACCATATCAAGAACTACACCTAACTCATCCTGAGCTAGGAGTTATGGTCATTTAAAGTTTACCAAAAACTCATTTTTAATTTAATTAAAAATTACTAGATTACCTTACACTTCCCAAAAGTAACTATTTTTTCAGATTTTCAACTCTTCTCCACTTCTTACTAGTTGAGAAATGTTACAATAATCACTTATAAAGTGCGCAAGTTTCTTCACAAAGTTTATCAAACCTATTTTGTTAAGCCATCTTCATTAACCAAACACTTTTTTACTGACACAAATTAATTTTATGCACTGAGAAAAGACTCAACATAAGGTAATAATATCTAAAGAAAAATAATTTGTAGCTTTCAAAAAGATATGGGCATGTGTTGTAAAGAAAGAACAGAATCTTTCTAATATAAGGTGAGCACATGTTGCTATTGTTGCTTATCCCCCAAGTGACATACCATGTGTCTGTGATTCCTCCAACAACTTTGACACAATAAAATAGTTCATCAATTATGTGAAGTCTTCTATAGTCAAAGTGGGTCATTGATTTGATTGTCTTGATGAAAGGATTCATTTATTTCTTTTTATATTATTTAGTATTAGCTAAGAGAAATTATCACCTAGTTTATGAGTGATCATTTATCTTAACTAATACTAAACAATATAAAAATAAATAGATAAAATCCTTCTCTATAGGCAATAAAATAAATGACCCCATTTAACTGAAGAAGCCTTTACATTATTGAAGAACTTATTTATTGTATGAAGGCAATCATAAATATATTGTATGACACCCTGCGATTAAGCCTCAATTGCAACATGTGATCCTATTCTAATAGAAAGTTCGTATACTTCCTTTACAACACTTGTCCATAGCTTTTTTAAAGCGACAAAGTGTTTTGCTTTAGATATTATCACCTTCTGTTGAGTCTTATATATGTCCAAGAACTGAATTTGTGCTATTACAAAAGTCTTTGGTGAATGGATATGGCTTGACATAATAAGTTTGAGAAACTTTGTCAAGAAATTGGTGCACTATATAGGTGAATATATCTGTTTTTATTTCGTGGTTATACTAAGTATATATATGAATTTCTTATTATGTTTTTTTTTCTTTGAGAATTACAATGTATAAAATTTGTTTTGAATCCAATTTTAAAAATACATGAGCTACGCTTTTTCAAATCATCTTCCGATTTTAATTGTTTTTAAATTTAAAGGTACACGAGTTACTTTTTTTTCATTAAAGTAGCATCTAATTTTCTTTTAATATACTACTCTACTACTTCAAATTCAGGATATTCGGAAAACTTTATTTAATTTATAGTAGGCATAATCATAATTTTTTTCATTTTTAAATTATATAGATAGTTTTAGTAATATTTGTAGGATTTAACGTCCTCTAATTATATATGGTGTTATATGCTACATTGAAAAAATGTATACATTTAGAACAAGAGAATAATTAGATTATATATGTAGGATAAAAAACGTAAATCATGTACCTTTATATGGTGTACATTGGTTTTGAGAAGAAAATGTTAGCATTTACAAATTCAAAAGAGGCCCCAAAACAGAAATACATATTTTTCCCATTATCGTTATATACTGCACTTGGATCAGGCTAATTAGACCACCACAATATTTTTTCAATCCGCCCATCTATGCCATACCCAACCAATTACCTTCGGTTACTAACAAGACCTTTCAATCTTCCCCCCGACATTCCTCAATTCACGCGAATACTAAAACCACCCACCCCTTCTCCGACATCTAATCCTCCTCAACTAGACCCCCCCCATCCACAATACGATTACTTGTTCACCATATCTCTTGCCACCACCAAACCACATCGACCTAAAATCGCCTGCTATTATTATACTTCCACGGACATAACCCAACCACCCCCCACTTTAGACTAAAATAGCACGCACTCAATACGCTGATCAAGTAACTTCAACTCTCTAAATCTTACGCCCCCCTCGACATCCCCCACAACACACCTTCCATATCATCCTCCACTCTTTTTTTTGTACTTACAACCGACACCCTGTTTTGCTTTCTTAACCAATTATCATCACACACCTGCCTGACCAATTCATAATACCCACTCCCCCTTCATCTGTCCCAGCTCCTAATAGTGAACTAGCTCCCTCCTCCAATACAACACTACTCACTCTCACCAATCCTTTGATCCTCTACCTCACCTCTCGTTTGGTCTCTTCCTCTCCAATGCCTTTAAACCATCAATCCCTCGTCTTCTTTATTAGTCTTTCAGTACTTATATTTAGTTGGCTCGATGGGAAAAAAACTAAAGATTGGATATTGTTTATTGGTCGCCAACTACTATCATTCAGTGAGTATGTACACACAAATTCATAATTAATTTTAGATAAGCATCAACCAGTAACCAAAGAGCTTCTTTCTAATTATGATACCAAAATAGTTTCCCCACTACAAACATAGTTTCAGATTTTGAACATTTAACTCTCAGACCCCACACCCCAACCCTTGATTTTTTAATGTGAAGGACTCTATCCCATTGCTATTCAATTTACTTTACTTTCTCTTTTTGCTCTACGCCAAAAGAAATCTCTACATATTCTATCCACCTCCTCCAACAACACTTGAGGAAGGAAAAAAATTAAAAACCCAATATTTTGTGCACTAAAAAAAAAATATATGTTATTTCAAATCCGAGTTATATTAAGAAGATTACTTAACAATTAAAAATCTATTAAAATTAAGTGACTTTCGAAATGAGCATAGTCACAAAAATTTAAGGACAGAGGAGTTAACTATATAAGTTCTTTAAAATTATGTCAATAGCCTAAACTTAGTATAATTAACAACTCAATATATTTAAGCTATGTAGAAATGAATGAACTCTCTAATTTTAGTTGTAACATATAAATCGAAACACAGATAAGAACAGAGTGAGTTATACCTGGTATGCATAATACGACAATAGTGATTCTAAACAAGCCCGGTGTATTTTAAGGTAAATGGATATGTTTTTATTCCATCCAAGTTATATCATCATTTTACACTATCTCTAAATGGTACATGATTAAAGTTTTTCAAGCATACAAACTTCTTATGAAGTAACGCATGAATCCTACAAATATATAAAAGTGTCCATAAATCCAAAAAAGGAAAAATTATGAAGGACCTACTCCAAATTAATTACAGTTATAGGAATAATTAAAATATCTTTTTTCAAAAAGCGCATTAAACTATTAAAAGGAAAATTAGAAAATACTTTAATGGGAAAAAAAAATATACTCATGTTAACTTTCAAATAGGATATTTTTTTAAAAAAAAAATGTAACGTATGTATGAACAAATGAAACTCAGGTACCGTTGGACTCAAGTCAAAAATAATTTAAAGGATTTAAATCTCTAAGAAAAATACATCATCGGAAATCATTTACACGTAGCTTACCGCGGAAAAAATTAAATATCATCACCTATAAGTGAGCAAATTCTTTTAAAAGTTCTCAAACCTATTCTGCCAATGCCATCTCAGTAACCAAACTATGTTTTAATGACACAAATTAATATCTTGCACAATAAAAGATTCAACAGAGATGATACTATCTAAAGAAAAAATGATTTGTAGCTTTAAAAAGAGATGAGCAGTGTTGTCGATGAAGCACACAAACTTCCAGGTAAAACTGGAGAAATGTTTGCTATTGTGGTATATTCCGAGTACCACCCTATTTATTATTGATTCCTCCAACATTTTGGACACAATCAAAATTAAGTTCCTCAATCATGTGAAGGTTTTGTACTCAAAGGGGGTCATTGATGTAATTGCCTTTAGAAATATTTATCTATTTCTTTTTATCTATTTTGTATTAGTTAGTGAGAAATTATCACTACTTTATGAGTTATCTTTTGTACGTAACTAATAACAATAAGATAAAACAAAATTAGATAAAATCCTATGTAAAGGCAATCAAAATCAATACCCCCATTTGACCGAAGAAGACTTTTCATCATTGAGGAACTTATTATGCGTGTCACAGATGCTGGGGAGGTTCTGAAGCTATGGTATGACAGGACATTGGATTAAGCAACAATATGCACATGATGATCCTATTAATACAAAGTTTGTGCGCTTCCTTGGCAACATTTCCCATAGCTTTTTAAAGCTACAAAGTATTTTGTTTTAGATTACTATCACCTTTTCTTACGTCTTCTGTCGTACTAATTACATTTGTTCTAAACAAATGTTTTTGGTGATAATGATATGACTTTCAATAATAAGTTTAGCGAGCTTTGTCAAGAAATTGCGGACTATATAAGTGATGATATTTGATTTTTATTTCGTGGTTTAAGTTAAGGTCTATATATGAATTTCTTGTTTATGTTTTTTCTTTAAGATTTGAGTCTTAAAATTATTTTTGGAATTCCAATTTTAAAAAAATACATGAGTGATGCTTTTTCCCTTCATCTTCCAATTTAATTTTTTTATAGTTAAAAGGTACACGGAGTTAAATTTTTCCATTAAAAATAGCTTTTTTAATTTCTTTTAATATCTACTCTGCCTTTAAAGATATGATATTCTTAATTATATTCTTAAAACATAGTTGATGTTGAGTAGGGCACGGTCGTAATTTTCCTTTTTTGAATTATAGGATAATTTTGGTAATATTGTAGGATTTTATGACCACTAATAAATATGAACATGATGTGCTACAATGGAAAAATGTATGCAATTTAGAAGAAGAGAAAAAATTAGATTATATATCTAGATAAAAAAAACTTGTAAATAGTTTACCTTTAATGGTGTCCGTGTGATTAATGGGCAAATGTTGATTGTCAATCAAACGAGTCCAAAACCAAGAAAAAAAACAATTTCCCATTTATCGGTATACTAGCATATGGATCTGAGCTTGGACAACCAAAATATGTTTCTCAAAAAACATAATGATTGTGATCACAATGTTTATGTAACGACTGTTTAGTCGTTTGAGCAGAAGATTTATTTTGGGAAAAACTGGACTGAGACGACGGACCCCACGACGGGACGTCATGGGCACGACGGACCGTCGAGGGGTCTCGTTCTAAAAAACTTAGAATCTCAATAATTCGGGTACGAGATCGACTCTCTGAACGCACGACGAATGGCAGGACGAGAACGCCGTGGTCGATGGACGTCACAGGTCATTCACTAAATCAAAGTCTCTGTATCGTGTGACGGACAAAAGGAGGACCATCGAAGTTAGGCAGGACGGCCCGTCACGGGATGAGTAATCCCAGGCTGGGTCAGATTCTGTAATTAATAAGGGGCATTTTGGGACTATTCATGCGGCTTAATTATAAAAGTGGCTGGTTAATGTAAAAGTCTAATTACTGGGGGTTAAAAGAGGTACCTTGAGTTAATTAGGGGTGATATTGCCATACTTTATACTTAATTAATGATATAGGGTAAAAAGAGAGAGGTTTCAATAAGAAAAAGAAAAAGAACAGCAAGAGAGGGAGAACGAGTAGAGAGAGAGGAGAAACGAAGAGGATGCAAGGATTTGAGAAACATAGTGTGATCGCAAGTTCTTCGGTGGAGGTAGGTTATGGTTTTTATTTTCGTAGAAACTCTTTTATAGCGAAGATATGTTTGGGTTGTATTGTAAAAGTCTTCTAATCTAATTGTAGCTTGTAGAAGGTGATTATACAATTGTGATTTAAAATAGCAAGATGAAGCTATGAATCCCAAATCTGAAAAACCCCGTGTTAATGATGATGCCTTGGTATAAAAGAGGCGATGAACTAAAGTAATGGGGTGATGATGCCTGGTAAGCGAAGGCTGATGACTTGATAAGAATGAGATTAGGGGATCGGGTGTCACGAACGACACGTAGATTTAGGGGATAGGGTGTCACGAACGACAAGTAGAGTTAGGGGATCGGGGGTCACGAACCGGCACGTAGAATTAGGGGATCGGAGTGTCACGTGCCGACACATAGTGGTAGGGGATCGGAGTGTTAACGTACCGACACAAGTGGTAGGGGAGCGGAGTGTCACGTACCGACAAAGAGGAATAAGAATAATAACCTGAAAGAGTTTAATATACTCAATCTAATGAACTAATCCCAAATAAGTATGGTATTGAGGCTTGCGTCCTAGTGTGAACCTGGCGGTACTTATCAATGATTATAGAAGGTGGTGGCTACATGTTGAGTATTAAGTTGATTTATATATTGATCTTGATATATACTATTTTCTCTTTTGAGGTGGCCGATGATAACTACTCAGTCCTCGTGTTCTGTATGACCCTACTTGGAATTTTATTCTTTGTTATAGGTGGATTGCAGCAAACATATCGTGTCTTCAACCTCCAAAAAAGAACTCTAGCCAGTCGTCATTTCACCGGATTCAGGGTGAGCTACGCTTCTAGCTTGGACTGGATCTTTTCCTCATTCTTTATGCTCTTGAAGTTCCGGGCATGGACCTAGATTTTGTTAGTTTAGTTTTTTAGAATTACTCGTAGTTTTTGTAATTTGATAATAGATGTTCTTGGAGTGATGAATTCCAGATTTGGGAAAATAATAGATGTGAATTTAAGAAGTTATTGAATTGGTTCTTATTATGAGTTTAAGTCTTCTGCATTACTTTATATGATATTACATTGAAAAATATTAAGCGTTAGATGGTTGGTGCGCTCAATAGGAGGATAAGTTTGGGTGCAGTAGCGATCCGAGTTGGGTTCGTGACAAACATGGTATAAGAGCATTAGGTTTGTTGGTCTCATCACACAAGAACAAGGTCTAGTAGAGTCTAAGGAAACGGTAGGGGGACGCCCTTTACTTTCTTTGAGAGGGCAGAAGACTTTTTTTAGGGCGAAAATTCCATTTTCTTTCTTTCGTGATACTTGAATCAAATTGGTATCTAGTGAAAATTGGTATCGGACCATCTTCACTCTACTCGCAGATGTTAGAACTCATAGACAAACAACGACTGCGCCAACACAACATTCGGCAAGACAAGAAGCAGCTCGAGCCGCCAGCCACTGGGGCTGTAGCTCGAAGAGGAGTAGATGACAAGAGGCCGTGGGAGGACGTCCTCTAGAGGAAGAGTACGAGACCCTAGCCCCATATGGGTACTAGGGCGGTGACTCCTCCACCGGATGAGGAAGTACAATAAGAAAAGGGGAGGATTGGGCGCAGAATGAAAAAGTGCAGGAATGAGGGAATTGCCCCCCCAACTACCCCAGAAAGAGCAATCAGGTTCTTGACTTATCTTAGGGGTTATCTGATCAAGGTCAAACACCTCCAGTGTTTTCTGCACTAGCACCTCAGTTCCGGAGAGTACAAAATGCTGCTAATGGCTCCCCGAATGGATGCTTCATTGTAAAAGGCACGTTTCTCGTCTGACCACCAGGGCCTATAAGACAAATGATCAGCATGAAACTTTCAGAAGTTCTTGAAATTGAAAACCTCAGTCTCAAAGGTGCCAAATCTGAGGATGCCTACTATTTTTTGGTCGACGTAAGAGCTACTACACAAGATGGGTATAAGGGAACGGTGTGAGTGTTGATTTTATGGAATATAAATTTCAAGGGAACTCCAAATGTGGTGGCGGTAACATGTTGAGTGCCAACAACAGAGGCACCACCTATGACTTGGGCATCATTCTCTAGATTGGTTTATGGGAAGTATATTCCCCGGACCATGAGGGATAGGAAAAGAGATGAGTTCTTGAGCCTAGAGCAAGGTGGAGTCGGTTAATGCATATGAGGCTAAGTTTCGCGCATTTACAGGTAGGAAAACCAATATGTTTTATCCACCAAGAGCAGGTTACGCCGTTTGTGAGGGGTGAGATCAGAATGCGAATTTCAGCCTTACATGTAGCGCTACGGCAAATCCTTTCAAGGAAGTGGTAGGGACTTCGTTGGTAGAGTGGAAGGAGTGAAGCCAGATGAACGTCACATGCATCGAAAATCCAAAAAGGTTTCGAAAGGGAGTGAGTTAAATGGTCTTACTATAGAGGACAGGGTTCAGGAGGTTACTCGTCTGACCAATTCTGTCTTCACTCCAGACGGTTAGTTGGGGGTTCCACTCAGAACGGTCAAACACTTCTCTTTTATGAGAGACCTATGCCCGACTCCAGAGAGTTTTATGGATGTGGGGAGACTGGACATATTAGAAGGAATTGTCAAAAACAGAGGTATAGACCCCCATGCTGAGGCAGAGGTGGCATGGTGAGGCCATTATATTTGGAGGACGGGGGTGGCGAGGTAATGGTGGGTCACCAAACGCTCGGGGTGCTGGGAAAACTGGAGCCACTAACAAACACCACATGGTAGGGCAACGTACATACAAGTAAAGGGCCCATTGTTACGCTTTCTGGGGCGATCGGAGGCGGAGAATATGATGTTGTCATCAAAGGTAATCTTCCGGGTTGTATTGTATGGCTTCTGATTGTTTGATCCTAGATCAAATTTCTATGTATTTCCTCATTGCTAATGTCTTAATTTACTTGTGAATGCTTGACATGCCTATCCGTGTTTATACCATGTAACGACCGGTTTAGTAGTTTGAGAAACAGATTTTATTTCGGAAAACTGGCTGGGACGACGGATGTGGTAACGACGGACCGACATGTCACGACGGCCCGTCGAGGAGGTGTATCCCATGACACTAGAATTTGAAATTGAGTAATGAAAAAGACTCGCTGTAAATTGTGACGGACCTGCAGGACGTGCCGTCACTCCACGAAGAACCGTCGTGAGTTTTCGTTGCAAAACACTTCAACTTTCGAGAATTGGTACAAAGAAACAGTTTCTGACCGTCATGACGGAGGAACAGGACGGACCGTCACAGATGTGACGGGCCTTCACAGGCTGTTATCGTGATTCGAGGGAGCTGCGACGACAGTGGACGGACCGTCGCAGGCACGACGGCCGGCCCGTCACAGGTTGCGCAGGCCAGGCAAAATAGGATTCCTCTACACGTTTTAGGGGTCGTTTTGGACTATTTTTCCTTAATTATAAAGATGAGGGTTAATATTAATAGGTCTAATTACTTGGGGGTTAAAAGAGGTACTAAGTTAATTAGTGGGTTTTATTGTCCTCCTTACACTTAATTATACTTTTAATTAGGGTAAAAAGAAGGAGGGTTTGAAAAACAAAACAAAAGAAAAGAACAGAAAGAGAGGAGAAACGAACGAGTAGAGAGAGAGAAAACGAAGAGGATAGCAAGGATTTTGAGAAGATAGCTTGGTGATTCAATTTTGGTGGAGGTAGGTTATGGTTTATGTTACGATATCGTAGTGAACTCTAAATAGTGAATATTATGTGTTGATAGTATTGTAAACCCTGCTATGTGCTTAAGTTGTATGTTGCATGATTATGATTATGAAATTGCGATGAATTAACAAAGATGATGAAGCTATTGAATCCCAAATCTTGAAAGAACCTAATTCGCTTGATATATTATATAATGAGAATGATGATGTCTTAGTATGAAGAAGGCTTGATAAATAATATAATGAGAATGATGATGCTTAGTGTAAAAGAAGGCTTGATGAATTAGGGGATCGGGTGCCACGTTCCGGTACCAGGGTAGAATGAATATGAGGATCGGGTGCCCCGTTCCGGTACCAGGATAGAATGAATATGAGGCTGGAGTGGTACGTTCCGACACCAGGATAGAATATGGATCGGGTGCCACGTTCCGGTACCAGGGAGAATATGAGGATGGAGTGTCACGTTCCGACACCAGGATAGATAATGGATCGGGTGCCACGTTCCGGTACCAGGATAGATGAGGATCGGAGTGCCACGTTCCGGCACCAGGATAGAAATAGAGGATCGGAGTGTCACGTACCGACCCAAGAGGAAGAAAGATAATGAATCTTGAAAGATAATGAATATACTCAATCTAATGAAATTAATTCCCAAATGAGTATGGTATTGAGGCTTGAGTCCTCATGTGTGAACTCGGTTGTAGTTATGATGAATTCATGTTGTTATGCTACATGTGAGTATTGTGTTGATTTACATTATTATTGATATAACTGTTCCCTATTTTGAGTTGGCCGATGATATCTACTCAGTACGTGTGGTTGTACTGACCCCCTACTTTCATGTTTTCCTCTTGTTATTTGTGTAATGCAGCAAACTTCCGTCAACTTCAACTAACAGCAGATCTAGCCAGTCTTCAATCATCGGAAAATTNCGAGTTTCTGACCGTCATGACGAGGAACAGGACGGACCGTCACAGCGGTGGACGGGCCTTCACAGCTACGTGAGTTACGAGGGAGCTGCGGAAGACATGTGTGCGACCGTTCCGCAAGGCACGGACGGCCCGTCACAGGTTTGCGCCTCAGTCCCAGGCAAAATAGGATTCCTCTACACGTTTAGGCGGTAGTTTTGGGCCTATTCTTCCTAATTATTAAAGATTGAGGGTAATATTAATAGGTCTAATACTGGGGGGTATTAAAGAGGGTAACCTTAGTTAATTAGTGGGTTGTATTGGTCCTCCTTACACTTAATTATAACTTTTAATTCCGGTAAAAAAGAAGGAGGGGTTTGAATAAAACCCAAAAACAAAAGAAAGAACAGGAAAGAGAGGAGAAAAGAGACGAGTAGAGAGAGAGAAACGAAGAGGAGCAAGGATTTTGAGAAGCTAGAAGATAGCTTGTGATTCAATTCTTCGGTGGAGGAGGTATGGTTTAGTACGATATTCGTTTAGTGAACTCTAATAGTGAATATTATGTGTGATAGTATTTGTAAACCCTGCTATGCTGCTTAAGTTGTATGTATGCTTGCATGATTATGATTATGAAATGCGATGAATTAAACAAAGCATGATTGAGCACTATTGAATCCCAAATCTTGAAAGAACCCTTAATTAGGCTGGATATATCTATATTAATGAGAATGATGATGTCTTCAGTATGAAAGAAGGCTTGATAAATAATATAATGAGAATGATGATGCCCTAGTGTAAAAGAAGGTTGATTGAATAGGGGATCGGGTGGCCACGTTTCCCGGTACCCAGGGTAGAATGAATATGAGGACGAGCGGTGAAATAGGTCATCCCCCTCGTTCCCCCCCAGGTACAGGATAGAATGTATATGCAGGCTCGGAGTGTCAAGTTCCGACACAGGATAGAATATGGATTCGGGTTGCCCACGGTTCCGGTACAGTGATAGAATATGAGGATCGGAGTGTCACGTTCCGACACCAGGATAGATAAGGGATCGGGTGCACACGTTCCGGGTACCACGGCTAGACTGAGGATCGGCTAACAGTGCCCACGTTCCGGCACCAGGATAAGAAAAAAAAAATAGAGGATCGGAGTGTCACGTAACGACAAGAGGAAGAAAGATAATGAATCTCTGAAAAGATACATGAATATACTCAATCTAATGATACTTAATTCCCAAAGGAGTATGGTATTGAGGCTGAGTCCTCATGTGTGAACCGGTGTGAGTTCATTGATTGAATTCATGTGTTATGCTAATGTTGAGTATTGTAGTTGATTTACAGTATTATGGATATATACTGTTCTCTATTTGATTGGACCGAGATATCTAATCAGTACGTGTGGTTGTTACTGCCCCCCTACTTTCATGGTTTTCCTTCTTTGTTATTTTTGTAATGCAGCAAAGTTCCGTCAACTTCAAACTCACAGCAGATTCTAGCCCGCTCACTTCATCGAAAATTCAGGGTGAGCTAATGCGTCTAGCTTGGACTGGGTATTCTTCTTAAGTCTTGATGCCTTGAAACTTCGGAGGACTAGCTTTAGTTATTTTGTTCTTAGACATTCTAGTTACGTAATTGAGATAGATGTTCTTGTGATGATGACTTCCAGATTTTGGGGGATAATTAATAATAGTATGAATTGTTTTTATATGATTTTAAGTCTTCCGCCATTATTTTCTATTGATATATCTTGAAATGTTAAGGTTTTAGATGGGTTGGTTCGTCACATAGGAGGGAAATGTGGGGGTGCCAGTTCGCGTCCCTGATTTGGGTCGTGCAAACTTGGCTATCAGAGCCTTAGGTTCATTAGTCTCATCACACAAGAACAGGTCTAGTAGAGCTTAAGGACGGTTAGGGGGACGCCTTTACTTTTCCTGAGAGGGCTATAAGACTTTAGGAAAAATTTTCCACTCTGTCATTATTCTTTCGTGCTACTACTTGAGTCAATGGTATCTGGGCGCATACGAATTGGTATCTGGACATCTTCACTCATATTTCGCAGATGGTTGAACTAGGAGCAACGACCGCACCAGCAGCAACAACGGAAAGACAAGAAACGACTGAGCCAGCCTGGGGGCAGTAGCTAGAGGAAAGAGCAACGGCAAGAGGCCGTGGGAGAGGTCGTGGAGGGACGTCCTCTAGCGGAAGAGACCAAGAACCTAGCCCATACTGATAATAGGGCGGTGAATCCTCCAAACGACCGAGGAGGTGTTGGTGATAAAGAGAGGGGGAGGAAGGGGAGAATGAAACAAGGGAGAATAAGGAAATGACACCCCAACATACCCAGAGATTATCAACAGGTACTTGCTATCTTAGTGGTTATCCGATCAGGGTCAGGCACCTCAGTGGTTCTCTCCCACCAACACCTCCGGTTTCAGAGTGAACACATGCGGCTACTAGGCCCCCCCATGGAGTGCATCATTGGGAACAATAGGCACATTGCCACGTCTAAACTACTGGGCCCGATTATGGACAACATGAATTCAGCATGAACTTTTACGTAAAGTTCTTTGAAATTGAAACTCAGCTTTAAGGGCGCAGAGAATAAGAGGATGCTACGATTTTCTGGTTGATTGTATGAGCTTACTACACAAGATGGGATAGTAGAACGGTTTTCTTTGGCGTTTGAGTTCGTGAGCTTCAGTTTCAAGGGACGCCAAAAGTCGGTGGCGGTCACATGTGAATGTCAACCAACAGACTGGCACCACCTATGACTTGGAATCATTCCTCCCCTGTTTATGGAGAAGGATATTCCAAGAACTCTTTGAGAGAGATAGAACAAGGGACGGTTCTTGAGTCTAGCGCAAGGGAGGATGACAGTTAACGCGTATGAGGCTAAATTTCGCGCCACTATCCAGATACGCCACCAACTTTGTTTCAGTCCACAGAACCGGATTCGCCAGTTTTGTGAAGGGGTTGAGGTCAGAGTGCGGGATTTCAGCTTACAGGAGCGGCTACGGCAAAATCCTTCCAAGAGGTGTGGTGGGTCTTAAGGGCTTGGTAGACTTTGTTTGGTAGACTTTGTGATTGATAGAGGTGTGGAAGGAGTGAAGCCGACGGACTTCACCAAGACATCGGAACTCGAAAAGGTTTCGAAGGGGAGGCGACAGTTTAATGGTTCTCACTCTAGGAGGACAGAGCTCCGGGGTTACTTCAATCGACCAATTCAGTCTTCACTACAGACGGTAGTTGGGGGTCCACCTCAGAACGGTCAAAAACTACTCCGAGAGGACCTATTGCATGAACCCCGGAGTGTAGGATGTGGGAGGTTTGGGACACATCAAGCGGTGAGTGTCCAAACAGAGTTAGTTACAGAAACCCCACTAGCTAGAGGTAGAAGAGAGTGGTCATGGTAGGAGGCCGCTTTTAGGGGAGGAAGTGGTGGTCCGAGGGGTAATGGTTGGTCATCACTAACTGGCAGAGGTGCCGGGTGAGGGGCAAAATGGAGCCAATTGCTACGAACATGGTAGGGGGCAATGGAAGACAAAACTATAGGGCCCATGGTTAAGCTTCCCTGGGAGATTACTGACAGCGGAGGCGTTCTGATGCTGATTATCACAGGTAATCTTTTGGTTTGTGAGTGCATGGCATATGATTATTTGACCCTGGCTCACGTTTTCATATGTATTCTTCATCATTTGGCTAAATGGGTCCTAAAATTGCATTGTGAATTACTGACATTGCCTATTCGTGTTGCTACACCGGTGGGTGCAGTCTGTGGTAGTTGAAAGGTGACATAGGTCTTGTTGGTGAACTTTTGGGAGCACACTTATGTAGATTGGTTATTTTAGAAATGGGTCTTGACTTTGATGTAATTTGTGGGAGGACTTGGCTTTCCACAAATTTTGTGATCTTGGAGTGTAATGCTAAAACTGTGGAAATTGGCCAAGCCTGGGACAGGATCCAGTTAGTGTGGGAGGGTGACCTACACTTCCAATCCGATGCGTTTATCAATTCATTTTCTTCGTCGCTAAGACAAATGGTTAGTAAAGGGTTGTTTAGCTTTCTTGGCACATCTCAAAGATGACCCACTGACCCAAGTACCTTCGATTGAGCGGTTTCGGTGGTCCGTGAGTTCTTGATGTATTTCCCTGACAGATCTTACCGGGTATGCCCCCCAGACAGGATATTGACTTCGTATTTGATCATTGAACCTGGGTACACGACCCATTCTATACCCCCTTTAGAATGGCTCCAGCGGAGTTAAGAGAGTTAAAAGCCCAACTTCAAGAGTTGTTGAGCAAGGGCTTCATTAGACCCAGTGCATCTCCTGGGGTTGCTGCTCGGTTTTGCGGGTGAAGAAGGAAGGATGGGAGTTTTTGGATTGTGCAAGATACCGACAGTTGAACAATAGCACCTCACTTTACCATGCCCCCGTACCCCCCCCTACCGCCATACTCCCCGACACTCGCACCCAGCACCCCGCCCGCTCAGGCATTAATTCTCTCCTGACCGCCTCTTCAAAGGCCCCCGCTAGCCCCTCCTCTCCTTAGGAAATCATCAATCAACACTCAGAATTCCAAACCAGCAGCCCCGGTGTAGGCCGCCTTCCGACTCAATATTGGTTAAAGCTCTCCAAAGCTGCGCACACGAGTTGTGGCACCTGGGAGTAAGTCATCACGATGGGCGACTGAGCCTTGGTCGTAAAATAAGAGTGTTACCGCCAGCGGCGGGGGGGCCATCTCCCCCCCCTCGTACCTTCTTCAATCCCTCTCTCCCCCCGCCCTCCGCCCCCACCCCCAATCCCCTTTTCCCCCACTACCCCCTCCTCTCTTCCTTTTTCCCCTCCCCCTCGCTCTGGTAACATTAGAACAAGTATCCTCTTCCTCGCATTTGTTGACTTATTTATCTCGATCAGATTACGAGGTGCTTGGGTCTTCTCTAAGATGACTTGAGTCAGGTGATCATCAATTTGAAAATACGGGCAAGGATGTGGCCCCAAGACTGCCCTTTTCGAACGAATGGTATGGACATGTACGAAATTTGTGGTGATGTCTTTTGGTCTTAACGAACGCCCATGCTGCGTTCATGAGCTTGATGAACGGGATATTTAAGCCGTATTTGGACCATCTTTGTGGATCGTATTTATAGATGATTATAACTGCGTTATTCTAAAATAAGAAGGAACATGAGGAGCATTTGAGGGTTGTGTTGGAATGTTGAGGGGAAGAAAAAGCTTTACGCCAAGTTCTCTAAGTGTGAGGTTGGCTAGATGCGTGTCCTTCTTGGGGCACGCGGGGCATTGGTTTTCGAAAGGATGGGTTGATGGTAGATGCCTTCTAAGATGAGACAGTGAGAAATTGGGTAAGACCCACTATGTGTCAGAAATACGGCGTTTTGTTGGGGTTAGTAGCTCCACTACCGTCGCTTTGTCAAGGATTCTCTTCTAGCTTCCCATTGCGAACTTGGATAAGCAGATGTTCCATTTGTATGGTTCAGGGATGAATGTGAGAAAAGCTTTCAGAAGACTTAAGACTTTGTTGACTAACGCACATATCCTCACCTTGCCCGGTAGAGGTAAGAACTTTCCTTGTTATTGTGATGAATCCTATTCGGGTTTGAGTGCAGTGCTAATGCAAGAGAAAACACGTGATGCTTATGCTTCAAAGCAATTAAAGTGCATGAACGTAACTCATCCAACTCATGACTTGGAAATTGGCTGCGGGTCGTGTTGGCATTGAAGCAATGGAGGACACTATTTATATGGTGATGCAGGTAGGGTTAAGTGTGAGGTCTACAAGGATATCGAGTCCTTCAAGTAGTTGTCTTTACTCAGAAAGATGTGAAACCGAGGCAAAGGAGATGGATTGGAACTTACTAAAGGACTACCTGACCTCACTATTTGTATTCATCCGGGGAAGAGAGTATTGTGATGGCAGATGCCTTGCAGTAGAAAGGCGGGAGCATGGGAAGTCTAGCCTCATTTGCAAGCCTCGAGACGCCCATTGGCTAGAGAGGTTCAGACTCTGGCTAAACTGACTGATGAGGTTGGGAAATTAAATGAGAATGGAGATTGTTGGCTAGTGTGGAGTCAAGATCTTCTTTTCTTGAAAGATTAAGGGAAAACCGTTTGATTGAGTGAGAAACTAAGGCGAATCCGAGATAAAGTGTTGCGAGGAGCGGTAAAGAAGCAACACATCGACGAGGAAGGGTGTTGATGAGGATTAAGGAAGGTATGTGGTACCCCGATTGATGATTTGATCAACACTGTTCTGGTCAGAAGCTCATAGTTCAAGGTATTTATACATACGGGCTGAAACAAGATGTATCGCGACCCTAAAACAACACTTTTGGTGGAGAAAGAATGAAGCGCAATAATATTGTTATTGACTTTATTGCCAAGTGTCCAAACTGTCACAAGTGAAATATGAACCACCAGGCACGGAGGAAAGGAAACACTTCAAGAATGCCCATTCCTGAATGGAAGTGGGAGAGAATTGCAATCGGACTTTGTTGGTTGGTCTCCAAAGGGACACTGGGGAAGTTTGAATTTTCAAATTTGAGGTAATTGTGGACAGATTACGAAGTTGATCATTTCATTCCGGTCAAGGTGACTCAAAAGGAAGAGAAGTTCGCAAAAATATACATCTCAGAATCGTTCGATTGCATGGGGGTTCCACTATTCCATTAGATCAGATAGATTCTGCCCCATCCCCCAAACGCTTTTCCCCCCCCCCACCCTCTCCCTCCGACCCCCTCTATCCTCCCCCCACTCCCCCTTACTCCCACCCCCCCCCCCCCTTCTCCTTTTCGGTAAGCAGTTTATTCTAAGTTTTGGAAAAACCTTTGCATGCGGGATGTGGTACTAGTTGGGACATTTAGTACCGCGTTCCATCCTCAGACGATGGTCAGTAGAACCGCGAACGATTCAGTGTTGGAGGATATGCTCGAGCATTGCGTGATAGAGTTTGGTGGCCCACATTGGGATAGCGACTCTACCTTTGGCAAGAGGTTTGTACAATAATACTACACTCCAGTATTGATTGGCTCCACTTGAGCATTGTATGGGAGGAGGTGTAGAATCCCCATTGGTTGGTTTGATGCATCGAGGTTAAGATCTTGGCCTTGGTACCGATCTATTGAGGATTCGTTAGAAAAGGTTGAAGGGCATTCAAAGAAAAGCTTCTAGCGGCGCAAAGTAGACAAAAAGGCGTATGCAGACCGGAAGGTTAGAGGACTGGAGGTTCATGGAAGGTGAACAAGTTTGTTGCAGGTTTCACCCCATGAAAGGGTGATGCGGTTTTGCAAAAGAGGTAAGCTAAGTCGAAGGTATATTGGACATTTGAGGTACTAAAGCGCAATAGGGTGAGGCTGGCTTAGAATTAGGCCTGCCCCCAGGGCGGTACGGAGGTTAAGTGTGAAGTCTATACGGATCATTCGTTAGTTAGTTTACACTTATTGTACTTTATCAGAGAGATTTGAATTGAGACAGAGGAGGTGGATGAGGACACACTGACAGGATTATGATGTTACCATCTTGTATATCCGGGAAAGGCTAAGTTTGTGGCAGACGCTCTAAGTAGAAAAGAAGGGAGCATGGGTTAGGTTTTTAGACCACTTACAAGTTCTTAGACGCCCATTGGCTAGAGAGGTCAGACTCGGCTAAGAACTTTATGAGTTAGAAGTAAAGAGAAGGGAGGATTTTTGGCCAGGTGGAGGCGAAGAGCTTCTTTTCTTGACAAGAATCAAGGGAAACAAGTTTGGATGACGAGGAAACTAAGCGAATTCGCGATAAAGGTGTTGCTGAGAGAGGCTAAAGAAGCAAATAATGGTGAGGAAGGTGTTTTGAGAATTAAGGGGAGGGTTTGTGTACCCGGTTGAGGATTTGGATCCACAACTATCTATAGAGGCTTATAGTTATGAATATTCTATAACACTCATGTGCAACCAAGATGTTACCGGTGGACCTAAGCAACACTTTTGGTGGGAGTAGAATGAAGCGCGAAATTGTTGAGTTTGTCGCCAAAAGTCCAATATTGTCAGCAAGTAAAGTATGAACACCAGAGCCCGGAGGAAACACTTCAGAGAATGCCAATTCCTGAATGGAGTGGAGAAGAATTGCAATGGACTTCGTGGTTGATCTTCCAAAGGGAAATTGGGCAAGTTGATTCTATTTGGTTAATTTGGACCATATTAACTAAGGATGCTCATTTCATTCCGGTTAAGGTGACTTACAATGCAGAGAAGTTAGCCAGACTGTACATCTCAGAAATTGTTCGGGGCTGGAGTCCACTTTCCATCATATCAGATAGAGGTACGCAGTTTACTATAAATTTGGGCGAAACATTGCATGCTGGACTTATGGTACTCGGTGGGCCTTAGGTAAGCATTTCACACTCAGACGACTGGGGACAGTCTGAGCGAACGATTCAGTATTGGAAGATATGATATCGAGCATGTTGTGATAGAATGATAGAATCGGCTGGTCAATTGGATAAACTTTTACACTTAGCGGAGTTTTCATACACTAATAGCTATCACTTCCAGTACTTGATATGGCTCCTTTCGGCGCCATTGTTATGGGAGGAGATGTAGGGTCTCCACATTGGGCGGTTTGATGCATTCGAAGTTAAGAGACCCTGGGGGTATGACCTTTTGGCGGGATCATAGAGCAAAGGTGAAATCTATTCAAGAAAAGCTTTTAGCGGCTCAAAGTAGCAAAGGGAGTATGCAGATAGAAAAGTTAGGACTTGGAGTTCATGGAGGGTGAGCAAGTCTTGCTTGAAGGTTTCGCCATGAAAGGGTGATTGCGGTGTGGAAAAAGGGGTAAGCTAAAGTCCAAGGTAGATTGGACCCTTGAAGTTCATTAAGCGAGTAGGGGGAGGTGCTTATAGAGTTAGCCTTGCCTCTAGGGATGCAGAGTGCATCCAGTATTTATGTGTTCTATGTGGAAAAAGGTACATGGGGATTGGAAAACTACATCATTCGTTGGATCAGTACTTACTGATGAGAACTTGTCTTATGAGGAGGAGCCTGTTGCCATCTTAGATAGAGAAAGTCCTGCAAGTTGAGATCGAGGGGATGATTGCATACATTTAAGGTGCAATGGAAGATCGACCAGTTTTAAGCGGGGCCACTTGGGAGAGGGAAGGCTGATTACGCAAAAAAGATACCCATGCATGTTTACAGATCCAGGTACTTCTTTCACCTCTTGTGTTATTTCTCGTGATTTTCGTGTGTCGAGGACGACCACGATGGGGTATAAATGGTATCATTGTAACGACCTTTTAGTCGTTTTGAAGCAAATTTATTTTGAAAAAATTGGCTGGACGACGGATCACCACGAGGGACCGTCATGGGGCACGACGGACCGTCGAGGGGGTATAGTTCCAAAAACACTTGAGAATCTGAAAATTCGGGTACGGAAGATGACTCTGCTGAACGTCACGACTGGAAATAGCAGGACAGAACGTCGTGGTCACGAGGGACCCGCACAGGTCATTCACTTAAATCAAGTCTCTGTATCGTGTGACGGAACAGCAGGACGACCGTCGCAGGCCGACGGCCGTAAAGTGTGCGTAATCCCAGTTCTGGGTCGGATTTCTGTTAATTAATTTAAGGGGCATTTTGGACTATTTATGCTTAATTATAAGTGGTGGGTTAATGTTAATTAAGTTAATTACTTGGGGTTTTCTAAAAGAGGTAACCTTGAGTTAATTAGTGGGTTATTAGTGCAATCTTTTACTTAATTAATGATAATAGGGTAACACGAGAGAGGGTTTGAATAAGAAAAAGGAAAAAGAAACAACAAGAGAGGGAGAACGAGTAGAGAGAAGAGAGAAACGAAGAGGATAGCAAGTCATTTTGAGAAGATAGCGTGTGATCGCAATTCTTCGGTGGAGGTAGGTATGGTTTTTATACGATTCGTAGTTAAAACTCTTAATAGAGAATGATAGGTGGTTGGGGTGTATTGTAAAGTCACCTTTATATGCGTTAGTATGCTTTATGAATGTGATTATACAATTGTGATTAAAATAAGCAAGATGAAACTTATTGAATCCCAAAATCTTGAAAACCCTTGTTAATGATGATGCCTTGGTATAAAAGAAGGTTGATGAACTAAAGTAATTGGGGGGATGATGATGCCTTGGTAAGATGAGAAGGCTGATGAATTTAAAGAATTGAGATTAGGGGACGGGTGTCACGAACCGGACACATAGATTTAGGGGAATCGGGTGTCACGAAACCGACACGTTAGATTTAGGGGATCGGGTGCGGGCTCGTCTGTCACGAATCGGACCACGTAGATTTAGGGGATCGGGTTCACGAAACTGACACGTATGATTTAGTGGTGATCGGGTGCATGAACTGGCACTAGAATTAGGGGGATCGGAGTGTCACGTTCCCGACCACATAGTGGAGGGGGATCGGACAGTGTCACGTTACGACCCATAGCGGTAGGGGAGCGGAGTGTTCGCATACCGGACACAAGAGGATAAGATAATGAACTTGAAAGATGTTAAGATACTCAATCTAATGAACCTTAATCCCAAATGAGTTATGGTAGTGGAGTCTTGAGTCCTCATGTGTGGAACCTTGGCGGACTTAAAATGATTATAGAACTTGTTGTTGACTTACATGTTGAGTATTATAGTTGATTTATTGGAATCATTATCTGATATAAAATTGTTTTTCTATTTTGAGTTAGACGTGATACCCCACGTACAGTACTCGTGTTCTGTACTGACCCCTACTTGTAATTTCTTCGTTGTTATATGTGGATTGACAGGCAAAAATTACCGTCTTCTTCAACTCAAACGCAACTCTAAGCCAGTCTTTATTTCACCGGGATTCAGGGTGAGCTAACGGATTCTAGCTGGAAGGATATTCTTCTTTCTTCATGTATAATGCACTTGAGTTCCGGATGGACTATCTTTTGTATTTTATCTTTTTAGAAAATACTCTTAGGTTTAGTAATTTGATCATAGATGTTCTGTGTAGTGATGAACTTCCAATTTTGGGGAAAAATAGATGTTGAATATAAGAAGTTATTGAATTGGTTCTTATTTAATGAGTTTAAGTCTTCCGCATTACTTTCTATTGATATTACATGGAATTGGTTAAGGTTTAGATTGGTTGTTCGCTCACATCGGAGGATAAGTGTGGGGTGCCAGCAGTCGACGATCCCGATTGGGTCGTGACAGTTTATTTGTCAAAAAATTTTTGTGGATAACCGTGACGACATTATTAATGATGTGACTTAGTTAAGAATGGAAAACATGTCTATTTCAAGTTCAAATGAGGCCCAGAATGGGATATACTAAATTTCTCATTTTACCTTTGCTTAAGTCCATGGATTTTGGGTTATTAGATAGTGAATTGGTTTCAGAAAAATTGTAGATTGTCGACCGTGACGACCATATTAATGGTGTGGGTTGGTCTATAGGGGATAACTTATATATTTTCAGGTTCAAACAAAGCTTAAAACGAAAAATACCAAATTTCTATATTTTGGCAATAAACTATGAACATTTATTACCAGCAACTAAACTATTTATATTTAGGGTCTTACTCATCGGATATGCTAAATCAAATTTCAAAGTGTATCTATGTTATTGATACCATTTTTTCGTACCTTGTTTAGTTTATTTAGGGTCTGTCAGTACCAGCTACTATCATTTCGTTTTATATGTACACATAAATATTCATTATTATTTTAGGTAGGTTTCATCTACGCACTAAACTCTAAGAGCTTCTTTCTAAGTAACGAGTACCCAAATAAGTTTCCTCACTACAACATAGTTTCATATCGTGCAAGTTTTTACGTTCAACCCCGTCCCCCTTTTTTTTAGTTTGACGGACTCTATCCCATGCGACCAATGTTACTTTACTTTTACCTTTTGGGATACTCCAAAATAAATATATACACTTTCTATCCACCTCCTTAACCACAATTTGAAGAACGATAAATACATAAACCAAATATTTGTGCACTAAGAATAACATATATGTTATTTCTAAATCATGAGTTATATAAAACACAATAATTAAAAATTAAAAACATATTAAAATTAAGTGACTTTCGAAATTTAGCGTATGTCACACAAATTAAGGCACAAAGAGTAACATATAAATTCACTAGTTATGTCAATGGTCCTATAAATTAGTATAATTAACAAATCAAAATATTTTAAATCTATATAGGAATTAAATGAACTCTCTTGGTTTAATTTGTAACATATAAACCGAAACAAATAAAATAGAGTATATTGACTTTCTACTTGCATATGAATAATATGACAATAGTTGATTTCTAAACTGTAATGGCCTGGAAAAAAAATCATATTTGGAAGTTTTAAAGATATTTGTTAATTATGATTGTTTAGTTGATGAGTGATTTTAAACAATTATTTTAGTTGGTGGTTAATGGGCTAAGTCCATAATTTAGTTAAAATATGATACTAATTGGCCCATATATATTAAAATAAAATAAATAGTAAACTTTTTCAGTTTTTATAATTAAGTAATCTAAAAAAATGGAAAAGATGAAACAAGGAAAACGGGAGAAAGAAAAATTTACCTATGCAAAGAAGCGGCTGGCACAAGAACTTCTGCACACCAAGGTGAAATTTCTCATTGCATAATTTCTTAGTTAAATTACATAGAGTGGAATGAGGGATGGAGGTGAAATGTTAATGGAGGATTTAGATTATTATTATTTATAAAATAAAACTAGAAGTACATTTAAACTTATGGGTGATGTTGCACGTATCACTTTGAAGGTTGTGAAAAAATGGTGGGAAAGTCATTAATCTCCAATTTTATAATAATCATTTCATATTTACAAACTAGTAAACCTACAGGATTGATATCTGGGTCTCAAAGTTATATTGTCACATTTGATTTCATAACTGTGATTTCAGGTATCAGTAATTCTGTTTTTACTATAACATTTATATTAAGTTTGATAGATTGAGATATTTGTAATAAATAATGGGTGTGTATTGTATTATTATAGTATATGAAAGCTATTTAGAACCTGGTTAATATTTGAAGAACTTATGACTGAAAACCTAGGCTTGAAATTTGGAGAGACGAAATGAAAGAGTAATTATGGTAATTGGTGTCAAGATAGGAACTGATTACCTGTTTGGGTCAGGTTTTTTCGATCTAAGCTAGGACCAATAGTGGTATGAGTTTTGCTTAATTTTGAAATCTTATTGTGAATATGTTTGAATAGATAAACATTGGTTCAGATGCTTTATGGAAATGGGGAGGCTCAAGTCCCAGAGTGATTATTCGACTATCTTGGTCAAGTGGAATTTCTAATCTCTTGTAAAGGTATGAAATGCGTTGTATTGGTCCTTGTGGTATATGTGGGAGTAAACGGAAATGGTTGATGGGTTTAATTGTCCACATGATTAATTTATAATGGATTAAAAAATTGGGGATGGGGATAAGAATCAAGAAAAGATAAGAAAGGCAGGTGAGTAATTGTTTATGTGTGTTAGCTGAGAAAAGGTTTGATTTGAAGGCTTGTTGAATCATTGTTGATGTAACTTGGAAGGGTGGTGCTGTGGTTGTGAATTGTTACGATGTTATGAAAAAGGTATCTCTCATTATTTGTGTGAACTTGTCCCATCTGCATTATTCTGAGGCATTGGTTGTGGAACAAGTGTTATGTGCATTGAGAAGAATCGGGTACGTAAGGGATGTACCACTTTCGAGGGACGTATCGCGCGCCGCGATGATTTACGATTATTTCGAGAGGACGGATCGCGCGCCGCGATTGTTACTAATTATCGAGGCTCGTGGTCGTGCGCCGCGATAGATGCTGGCATGATATGTCCCCCATGGGTCCGGACTGAGAGACAGGGGTCGTGTATCACTAGTCAGACATGAGCATTATACTTGACATTTCATTCCATTGCATTTGCAACATTACTTATCAAGTGGAATTTGATATCGTGTTTTGTGATCTTATGATTGCCTTTCTGCGGGAACTTGTGTTGATCAATATTGAGCTGTTATTGTTTTTTTCTGGATATGTAGTTTGTGGAAGTATTGCGTTGAGGATAGTATTTGTTAAAAGTGTTGTTGTTGGGATTTATGTAATTGTCTAACTGTTGTTATTGAGCACGGGACCTGAGAATTCATATGTCTTATATTGATCTTGAATGTGAACTTCTATGGATGTGAATTTGTTTTGTATAGACGTCCAGGTTTTCGTCAGCCAAATTTTTATGAATTAGAGTTTTGTTTCGAGTGGAAAAAAAATGTAATGTTTAGATTTTGTGTTGTTATGTGGGGACTAATTTATTCAGAGTATGGTTAGTGACGATGGGATAAACAATTAGATGAACCTCGTTTACAAGGTTAATGAGGATTTTAAAGGGATTAAAACTTAATTATGTGCATGGGGACAATATTAGGTGGTATGATGTGTTACTGGGCAATTTAAAGTGAGTAGAGATAAATGAGCACATATAGTATCTAAATTATTCGGAGTGCCCCCCCCCCCCCCCCCCCTCCCCCACGAGTGATCAAGACTATTTCTTTGAGGTTTGGACATTGAGGTGCATGGGAAAATTTGGGTTGACAAAAATGACTGTAAAGTTTGTTACACGGGATTGACATTGGCGGTGATAAGTTATTGTACCTCGATGGGAAAGTACTTAGATTTGAAATTAGTGCTATCAATCTTGAGTTGTTGACTCCTAGCTGTCATGTAATTCTTATATAGAAGGAAAATAAAGGGGGCATATTTTGGAATTTTTTAAACGTATACAACATGTTTGCTAAAAAAAGGAATTTGATTCTAAGGGACAGTTTGAGTGAGGAAATTAGTTGGATGTAGTATAGTATTTTTTTTTTTGTATTAAGAGTGTTAGCTTAAATGGAGTATTAGGAAGTACGTGGAGTTTGATGAATCGAGTATTTGTTTGATAAAAGTCATGAGGGATCAGGACGGGTTGATTGTGGGTGGTTAACATCGAGGAGGGAGAACGATGAATGGAAGTCTATTTATATGGGGCCCTATGGAAGGCAATAGCTGTTTTATTCGGGCCTTGCTTATGTGTATTCTTTATTGTAATCACACTTCTTCGTGTTGAGCACTTATTAAATTGATTACCTACTTAATTACGCGTGTTTCCACATCTATTGGTGAATTCTTTAGTGGTGGATCGGATTTGAAACGATTCTACTTATGCCCTTTGAATATATGAGATCCTGGGCAAAATTGATCATTTCAGTTATTGATAGCTTCTTAGTTTTCTTGGAAGTGAGTATATAAGTAATTATTACACGCACAACCTTGCTTAGGAACTTATATAAGAGCTATGAAGAGTTACTTAACTCTAGTAGTGTAGAGGTTCTAACATTTTGAAAGTGTATTGTTTGTGGGTGTTTACATGTCATTTCCTTCGTTTGGTTAGATAAGTCTGATTCTCTCTTGGAGAGTATCCGATTTCTAAAGATCAGATTTTTCTAACTTAAGCTTGTAAAAAGATTGTGTTTTGAAAAGGGAATTGTGATAAGAGGTGTGATGGTTGTTACTATTGAAAGATATGAGCTTTGGTGGAATGATGTAAAGAGTATGTGGAGTTTGATAAAACAAGTTTGTGAGAGTCTATAATAAGGATTAGATTAGTGATTGTGGGTAGGTAGAAATTATAAAGATAGGGTCATATGAACGGAAATATTTATATGGAAACTATGGAAGATGCATCTAGTGTTATTCGACTTTGATTTTGTACATTCTTAACCATCTACTTCGTTTGGATATGACTTGGAGTGTGATTCACTAACTATATCCACACGTGTTTTCATATCAAATCTCTAGTGGTGGATCAGGCGTACTGATCCTGTAATTGTCCTCTTGGTAGGGTAACATCTTAGTTAAACATTTTCATTTCAATTATGAAACTTTTGGTGTTGTTTTGGGATTGTTGAAGTATACTGGTGGTTCTACATGATAATGTCGATTACTATTCATTCTTTATCCTTATGTTCGAGGACGAACATAGTTTTTGGTGGTGGATACTGTAATGGCCAGGAAAAAAAATCATATTTGGAAGTTTTAAAGATATTTGTTAATTATGATTGTTTAGTTGACGAGTGATTTTAAACAATTATTTTAGTTGGTGGTTAATGGGCTAAGTCCATAATTTAGTTTAAATATGATACTAATTGGCCCATATATATTAAAATAAAATAAATAGTAAACTTTTTCAGTTTTTATAATTAAGTAATCTAAAACAAAAGGGAAAAGACGAAACAAGGAAAACGGGAGAAAGAAAAATTTACCTGTGCAAAGAATCGGCTGGCACAAGAAATTCTTGCACACCAAGGTGGATTCCTTAATGAATTAATTTCTTGATTACATATTAACCTATACAGTGAATTAGGATGGTGAAGGTTATTGGAAGGATTTAGATATTATTTTATAAAAGAAGAAGTATTAAATTTTTATGGGTGAGTTTTGCACTTGTATCAATTGAGGTTGTGTATAAAAATGGTGGGAACAAAGTCTATTGATCATCAATTTTTATAATAATCATTGCATACTACAATAACCAGTGTTAACCCTACAGGAGTTGATATCTTTGTCTCAAAGTTATTGTCACCTGTGATTTCATAAATAGTTGATTTCCGTATTCAGGTAATTCTTTTTTTTACTATTCAATTAGTATTAAGGTTGATATATGAGATAAGTAATTAAATAACGGGTGATTATAGTATAGAAAAGCTAGTAGACTTGTACTATTTGAAATTAAAATTATGGACTTAACCCTAGGCTTGAAATTTGGAGGAAAACTTGACGAGTAGATTATGGTAATTGGTCGTTGTCAAGATTTAGGAACTTGATACATGTTTGGATCAGTTTTTGGATATAAAGAGACATTATAGTGGTATGGTGTTGCTAATTTGAAATCTTATTTGTGAATATGATTGAATAGAAAAACATTGGTCAGATGCTTTATGAAAGGGAAAGCTCAAAAGTCCACAGGAGTGATTGTTCGACTATTTGAGTCAAGTGATTTCTAAACTCTTTATTAAGTGTATGAATGTGTTATGTCCTGTGGTATATGTGGAGTAATGGGATTGGTGATTGGGTTTACTGTCCACATTGATTATTCAATGATGAAAAATGGGATAACAAAGGCAATGTTATTAATTGTTTATGTTGTGTTGCGCTGGAAAAGGATTGAAGGGCTTGTTGAATCATTGTTGATTGTAACTTCATGTTTGTGTGCTGGTTGGTGAATTGTCGCTGTTATCGGGAAAAAATGGTCATCTCCTCATTTTTGTTTGAAACTTGTCATCTGCATTATTTTGAGGCATTGGTTGTGACAAGTGTTTATGGTGACATTTAGAAAGAAATGGGTACTTAAAGAGGATGACACACGTCGAGGGACGTTTATCGCGCGCCGCGATGGATTATCTAATTTCGAGGGAGTATTTCGCGGCACCGTGGAATGGTTACTAATATCGAGGGTGTGTCGTTGCGACGCGGAACAGATGCATTGACAGATATGATCCCCCATGAGGGTCCCGGACTGAGAGGACGCGGCCGTGCGTATGCACAGTCAGACATGACATCATTATACTTTGACATTGCATTCCATTGATTTCACATACTTATTCATTAGTTGAATTTGATATCGTGTTGTGCTGATCTTCTGATCTGCCTTTCTGCGGAAAACTTGTGATTTGATCAATATTGATTTTGTTATTGCGGATATGTTAGTTTGTTGAAGTATTTTCATTGAGGATATGTAACTTGGTAAAGATGTTGTTGTTGAGGATATGTTAATTTGTCTAAAACTGTTGTGTTTAGTGAGCTACGTGGCTATGTACAACTGTGAGACTGTTAGGTTGGGTTGATTATAGCAGGGTTGTAGGTGTGGCGGTTCGGTTGGGGGTGGTTAGGAGTACCCGTATTTCATCCCCTTAGCCTCTGTGTTAGAGGTTTCCTTGCTCAGTACCGTGTTGGTTGGTACTAACCCCCTTGCTTCTTACAATTTTTTTGTAGTTATGCGCCTGGATTTTTGTCTATACTTGTCATTCTCTTCTTTTTTTTCCAGGCTTCTTGGAGATTGTGAGGTATGGTAGTTGTTTCCATCTCAGAGACTTTTCTTCTCATTAATTATGATCTTGGTCTATTCTAGAAATAAGTTCATTTAAAACTTGAGTGTTTAATTGGAATCAATTGTAATATTTTAGAAGGGCTTGTACACGTGACTTACCCAGGTTTTGGGGTTTTTATTAAGAGTACTTATATTTTATTTCCGCACTGATTGTAATGGTTGAGTTTTAGGCTGACTTGTCTTGGAGGGATAAGACAAGTGACATCACGTCCATTTTTGGGTCGTGACATGAACAAGCCCACTGTATTTTAAAGGTAAATGATTTACGTTTTTTCCATCCAAGTTGTATCATCTATTTTTACAGTATATTTGAATCTACATGATTTTGGTTTTTCAATTCCAGCACATCCCTTCTTGTTGAAGTAGAGGACATAAAATCTTACAAATATTACTTAAATTGACCATATAATCAAAAAATGGAAAAATTATGAATGTGCCTACTCCAAATCAGATAAAGTTATCTAGAATAAAATTAAATATCTCTTATCTTAAAAGCTCAATAATCTATTAAAGGGAAATTCTAAGATACTTTAATGGAAAAAATATAACTCATGTACCTTTAAAATTGGAAAAAATTTAAAAAAAATATAACTTATTGGGGAGGGGGGAAAAGGTACCATGTATCATTAAATCGATGGTCAAAATATAGTTAAGGATTGTAAATCTCGACACCAAAAAATTACATAAATAGGAAATTCCTTTATTATACTTTGAAATAACCATGAATAAAAATCAAGATCATCAATTAAAGTGAGCCAAAATTTCTTCACAAATTTCTCAAACCTAATGTGTCAAATCCATCGTATTCACCAAACAATTTCGTGGGACACAAAATTAATATTGTGCGCCGAGAAAAGGACTCAACAGAAGGTGATAGTATATAAAATAAAATGCTTAGTAGATTTCAAAAAAGATATGAGCAAGTGTTGTTCGATGAGCACACAAATTTTCTATTAAAAACTGGAGCAAACAGTTGCTATTGTGGCGTATTCCCGGGGTCCACACCCTTTTATTTATGATTCCTCCAACATCATTGAAATATAAATAAGATCCTCAATCATGTGAAGGCTATTGTAGTCAAAGGGGGTCATTGGATTTGTTTGCCCAATAGAAAAGGGTTTATCTATTTCCTTATCGTATTATAATATAGTTAAGAGAAATTATCACCTACTTATGAGTGAGCATTTCTCGTAACTAATACTAATAATAAGTAAAGCAAGTAGATAAAACGTTGTTTTTTAAAGAAATTCAAATCAATGCCCCATTTGACCGCAGCAGCTTCACATCATTGAGCGACGGGTTGGAAACTTATTTGAGGTGTTCAAAGCTGCTCGAGGAATTGTAAAACATATGGTACACCACCTCAGGGATTAAGCAAACAATAGCAACATAGTGATCCTTTATAAATAGAAAGTCGTTGTATTTCCTTGGACAACACTTGCCCCATAGGCTTTGTTGAAGTACAAAGAGTTTTGCTTAGAGAATATGACCTTATGTTGGTCTTAGATCGGTGCATATCTTGATTTAGTGCTATTACCAAAAAAGTGGTCTTGTGACTTAATATGGTTGAAATAATAGTTTGAGAAGTTTTAGGGGAAGTTTTTCGAGAATTTTGTGCACTATATATGTGACGATATTGGTTTTGTTATTTCGTTGCTAAGTTAAGTATATAAATGAGTTTCTTAATGTACATGATTCACGTTATTTCACTTCTAACACATCACTTCTTATTGAAAAAGATGATATAAAATCCTACATACATTACTAAAATTGTCCATATAATTCAAAAATGGAAAAACTATGCAATGGCTTACTCCAAATTAAATAAAGTTTTTAAGAATATAAATAAAAATGTCTTATCATTAAAGCGTAGTAATCTATAAAAGGAATATTAAAAGATACTTTAGTGGAAAAAATATAACTCATTTACCTTTCTAGGTAAAAAAAATCAAAAAATGAAACTTGAGTATAGATCCTGAACTCACTAACTAGATCTACTATTCTATGCTAAAAAGTACCAAGAAATCATCTGAAAAAGTATGATCCTTTCTCTGCCCATGATGATTACATGGTTTATGGGGCTTGAGTTATATGAACTCTATCCCTATATCAGTGCTCAATACTAATCCCAAAATATACTTAGCTCATAATTGTTTGAAAAAACTTCTTTTATGGTTTTAGATAATTGCTCAAACTTAGCTTAAAAACTCTCTTGGAAATAATAGTCTCATTTTTACTGAAAAACTAGCTCAATGTCTCTTTTGGAAATCTCAGTTTTCCTTGTTTAAATGTGAAAACATTTACAAATTTCTTAGGGAATACTTAGTTGGCTTATTAACTTTTGAGAAATAAACTTAACTCATTACTCAACTTCAAAACATAAGTCTTAAGCAAATTTAAAATGTGTGTGAAAGACTTATGAAAACTTGAAATGGACTTCTCTACTTGACTCTTGACTTCACTTGACATTGATCTTAATCGTTTTTTACTTGACTTTTAACTGATCTTTCAATTGAATTATAGATTCAAAGATTTTTATTTGTGTTTGAGACGATTTCATGTTTTTTGGGAATGATTCTAGATAGCTAAACATGAGAATATACCAAAATAAAGATTTGAAGGTGGGGCCGCGATGCAGAGGTATAATTAAATTTTGATTCTGAAAATATTTTTTTGGGGCAAAACACCTCCTGTCAGCTCAGCAAAGTAGAGCAGAATTTTTCAATTCTGGGAATAGTCGTGCTATTTGAGGCAGAACACCTCGTGTAAGCTCAGCAACGTAGAGCAAAATTTTTCAATTCTGGGAATAGGTCACTGTAATGTGCTCCAATGCTCAAATTTTGCATGTCGAAAATACTTGTTTGTTTTTCTTCCCCAATCCACCAAATCTCAGTTCTTTTTCTTAAATCATTTTAGATACAAATACGAAGTAAATTTACCTAGGAATCTAACTCGAGACGACTCTAAAAAATGACGTAATGAACTCAGAAACTTCCTGACTCAGGCAAATTCAAGAACAATATATGAATTAAAGAATAGGCATTACAATCATCAATATTAAAACTGTTAGGATCGAATTCACGCACATACACTAGATGAATAAAGAACACAAGAACTTTCAAGAGAAAGAGATGAGAAATCTTTGAGGAGCGAGAGAGAGAAAAATCTTAATATTTCGTTGTTGTTGTTGTGTCGTTTTGTTGTAACACCCCATGAGTAAACTTGTTTCCACGGCGGTGAGGTATATTTTATTAATAAATCAGATATTTTGGTTTTACAGAGAATACATAAGAAAGCCTAAAATAGAAATAAATAAGAAAGCCTCAAAATTAAGCATGCTCCACTACTTACTAACATTATCCCACTTGAGACTGATCAGTCGTCCAAAAATTACATTCTCAAAAAAAAAAATCTCTTCATCATCAACATCTTTAACGCACCGAACATCTGTAGCAAAAACACTAACAGAAGACCAACCGAGGTTTTACATAACCTCAGTTTTCCCCAACATCAACACAGTTCGTCACATGTCTGCCCCGGGTTCTTTGCACCCTCTATCTTCTCCAGCACAGATCACAATCCTCCCACTGCCCTGCGAGTGATGAAATGGTATCGCCTTTCTGGAGGTGATTTGTCTTCGAATGATAGACTGATTTTTCAGGGAAAATGTATGGCACTCTGGCTATCTGAGTAAAGATCTTCGCGCTCTGCTTCTTGCCCAATTCCTCAAAGATAATCTGCCAGCCATATCATCTCTTTCCCAGCTTCAGCTATGCCACATACTTAGCTTCAGTGATGAAATAGAAACACAACTTCTGAAAGCCCTGAATACCCAACTCACATTGGTCCACTTATGGAGTAAATGTCCTTGATGTACTTTCTTGCTTAATTAAGTCAAAAACATCCCTCACCAAAGATCAGCACCACAAAACCTGTAGAGTCACATGCCTTTTGCCAAAACAAAGCTGAAGTACTGATGTACTCTTAGATATTCAGAAGACCACTTCACCAGCTTCACAATGGTCTTTTCCTAGGGTTGCCATGTACTGCTAACAAACTCCCAATTGGATGTGCCTTATATCAGTCTGTGCAGAAAATATCATAAATCAAACTACCAACTGCGGAAGCATATGAACAATGATGTGATTCACGCTCCTCGCAGTCTTGGGTGACTGCTCTTTGACAATTTTTAAAGTGATTTTCCAAATTGGAAAGTTAGTCCTGGGTTTTTAGCATCATTATTAAAACCTTGAATCTGCCCGCAACCGTCTTCAAGTACAAAACACTGGGATAGATTTAAAGTGCAAGATCTATCCCGGAGAAATCTCATCCCCAAAACTGCTTTGCTGACCCAAATCTTTCTCTCAAAGCGAAGGACAACTTGTGTCTTCAGATTGTTAATCTCCCTCATGATAGATCCTGCTGCAATCAACATAGATCCACATACAAGAGTAGAAAGAAATGAATTAGTGTATGTCTTGAAGTAGTAAAGTAACAACAAGGATCATTTTCAGCTTTGCAGAATCCGACTATTGTCATGAAGGAGTCAAACTTCTGTACCAATGCCTTGGTGCTGCTTTTAGTCATAAAGCTACCGGTGATATTGCACACTATGTGTTCCTTTCCAAGAAACCAACAAAATCCTTCCGGATTGATGCATATATAGATCTTTTTGTCCAGATAATCCATGTGAAAACGCTGTTTGTTTTTTTACATCATTTGCTTCAAGATTGCAAAAATTTCTCCTGATGCAACAACACTCAAAGAATTCGGACGATAGAGGTTAACTTCACAAAAGGAGAGAATTATTTTCAGAATAATCAATACCCTTTCTGTGTGAAGATCTTGAACCCTTTGTGCCATCGGGTTCAGTCTTGTGATTTATGAACAACCCCACTTTTAAGCAAGCTCTCTTACCCTGTAGGTTGCTCAGTCAAACCACCAACACTGTGTCGTTCTTCTCAAGTGACCTCATCTATCATCCCCGGCTTGCTCCCACTTGGTCGAATATCCCCGTAGGGCCCCTCAAAAGACTATGGTTCCTCCTCATCAGTCAGCCATAGCTGTTGTTGTAATGCAGGTGAATACTATTTTGTGCCCTGAGGATCTGGATGATATCCTTAACACCTGTCAGGTGTAACTTCCTCCACTTCAGATTCTTCAGTAGGAGTTGGTTTGAGTATCTGCTTCGACATCTCTGGGGTTACTTCTCCCCAACTCAACCTCAACCCCACTGCTGTGTAATATCTAGAACCTTCTGGTCTTGTCGTTGTAAAAGGACAGATTCTCCAAATGGCATGTCCAATGATCGGATATTTCTGTTCTTGTCATCCCAAACCTGTTGGCCAAACTGATCAACAACCATAGCCTATGAAGTAACACTTCACAGACGTGGTTATATAGATTGTCTCTTTTTCTGGGTTATGGATCAACATGAAACATAAGCAGTGCAAACCAAAAGTCCTCAAGTGTGAGTACTTGAGTCTTTTCCTTTCACCACCTCCTCTAGAATCTTAAACCTAAATGAACTGATGGTCCCCTGTGATCAAGATGAAGCGTGTCACAGCATCCGCCCAATTGTTTTGGGCAGCCCATAGGTATACTCATACTCCTTGCACGCTCATTCAATGTTCCGTTCAGCCTCCAGCATTCCATTTTGTCTTGCCTTAACAGGAACTGTTCCATCAATCTGATTCCCTAAGAGGCACAGAATGATTTAACTCTGGATTTTTCATACTCTCTCCATTTTCAGGACTTCTTAGGCCATTTGACTTTTCCAAAACTGGTTTGATCTCAACTTCATTCTTTCCACTTCTTAAGTTGCAAACACATTCTGACTTTATGCTTCAAGACGTAAAACCCTACCTTCCTGTGAATCATCGATTGAAGGTAACATAGAATCTGGATCTCAAGAGGATACTGAGAGGGTCCCCCACAAATCTGTTAGGGAATATTTCCAACTGCACTTTCTTTGGCTCTTAGGAATCATTGTGAAAGTTACTCTTTTTATGTGGCATAACCCAGCTCACAAAGACCCATATCAACAGGGACTCAGGACCCTTAATGCTCCTTTTGCAAACCAGCATCTTCATCATTTGTACTATTTGTCAAAGTTTGTTGTGCCACATACATGAACGAGAAAAAACCTCAGGCAACAGCGCCATGTTATACACCCTTCAGTAGTGTAACAGATTCAAGATTTGGGCCATGAGCTACTACCATAGCACCTTTCACGATCTTCCACCACCTTTCCACAACTCTGCGCCTATCCCGTGCTATCCAACTTGACCAACAGAGATCAAACTTTTTCTTGATCCAATGAAATATCTGAATCCTCCAGTGTCCACTGGTTTTCCCGAGTAGTATCTATTCAAAAATCCCCCTTCCTTCAATCTATAAGGCTTTATTGTCAGCAAGATATACTTTTACAAAATTCAGATTTGAAATTTTGGAACAATTCCTTGATTGGAGACGACGTGGGAAAGATGCACTAGAATCCAAAATCCATGATTCAACAGGGAATTTCATTACTAATGATAGAGCATCCCTAATGTCCTCTACAAATTACAAATATTATTATCATCTCCAAATTTTTTATTCTGTGTCTTCTTTGCGTTGTACAGTTCGTTCGAAAAGTGGACATTTTTCTCACACGTTCCAACAAGTCACGTTTGATCTTTTTGGGATTTTCCTCGATTCTTTGATTTGATCTGACCATGTCTGATTTTAGCCTTAGTCTTATTCGCCCCCTTCGATCAACGCTGAGAGCACTTGCCCGTGAATCTCCCATTCTCGTTTGCGAATACTTTCACTACAAAAAATCACAGATTTCATCAAACTTTAGTGTCTCAGATCCACGGGAAACTACTAATCGCAACAACAACAGTATCCCAAGACTGGGGGAAGATATGACCATCAAATCAAATCTTAATTTCATCTTCAAATTAATATCCACAGAAGTAAGTGACTCACAATATAATGAATGTTATATGATAAGGAAAACGGATCCAGTTTCAGACATCATGTAAATTGAACAATCTGCGCATCAATATTACTTGTTCATAGCGAGGTTTTTCATACATGTTTGGACAGTGCCTTCAACAGACCAGAGTAGTCGTCTCCTTCACGATGTTGAACGCCATGTTTCTTGACAAAGTCAACGGATTAAACCCTAGGAGCACTGGCAATACTTGAGTTTCTACTTCTCCTCCGTCATGGATCCGGCTTCACCCCGGACAACGGTTCGTGAAGAAGTCTTTCTGGTAAAAATAATCTCTGCCAGAAAGAAATATGATCCTATCAAACTTTTCGATTCCAAGCTTTCGAACTATCCTTCTTTCTTGATCTTGTTGAACACTTAGCTCTGATTACCAGTTGTTAGGATCGAACATTCACGGCACCCACACGAGATGAATGAAGAACACAGCACTTTCAAGAGAAAGAGATGAGAAATTCAGACTGAGAGAGCGAGAGAAAATCCAATATTCGTGGTTAACCCCGTGAGTAAACTTCCACGGTGGTGAGGTATATTTATATTAATAAATCAGAGTATTTTTGGTTTCAGAGAATAAATAGGAAAGCCTAAAATAGAGGTTAGGAAAGCCTAAAATAGGGAATAAATAGGGAAATTTAAAATTAATCAGGCTCCACTACCTAACACAAACACCTTTAAGATCAATCGTAACGGAAATAAATATGTTTGGCACATGGAAGAATGATTCCAACTTTAGGAGAGTCTCATATACCTAATCGAAGTAAATCCTAGGCAAAACAATGACCAAACTAGAAGTATTTTGGAGAATCTTATCATTTTCTTCTTCTTCTTCTTCTTCTCTTCTCCTTTCTTCTTAGCCTTAACATGAAATTTCAAGATTGCAAAAAATAAAATAAAATCGGATTTGACCCATATTAAGCTCCTTAAAACATATCAATATAATAGGGCATGGAAAAGACTAAAATACCCTTTTAAATCCCATATTTGGATATTTCCATAATCCGAACGGTCAACTTTGGAAAGGCATGACTCACTCATACAAACTCAGAATGGCACCAATGTGGCGGCGGCGTTCCAAGAGATTTTCAAACCATATCCAGAACTACACCTAACTCATCATAAGCTAGGAGTTATAGTCATTTAAAGTTTACAAAAAAATCATTTTTAATTTACTTAAAAATTACTAGATTACCTTACACTTCCCAAAAGTAACTATTTTTTCAGATTTTAAACTCTTCTCCAGTTCTTCCTAGTTGAGAAATGTTACAATCATCACTTATAAAGTGCACAAGTTTCTTCACAAAGTTTATCAAACCTTTCTGTTAAGCATATCATTCCCAAACACTTTTTTTCACTGACAACAAATTATTTATGCACTAAGGAAAAGACTCAAAAATAAGGAATTAATATATAAAGAAAAAGGATTTGTGCTTTCAAAAAGATATGGGCAGGTGTTGTAAAGAAAGAACACAATCTTTCTAATACAAGGTGAGCACATGTTGCTATTGTTGCTTATCCCCCAGATGCCATACCATGTGTCTATGATTCCTCCAACAACTTTTACACAATAAAATAGTTACTCAATTATGTGAAGTCTTCTATAGTCAAAGTGGGTCAATAATTTGATTGTCTTTATGAAAGGATTTATTTATTTCTTTTTATATTATTTTGTATTAGCTAAGAGAAATTATCACCTAGTTTATGAATGATCATTTATCTTAACTAATACTAAACAATATAAAGACAAATAGATAAAATCCTTCTCTTAAGGCAATAAAATAAATGACCCCATTTGACTGAAGAAGACTTCACATTATTGAAGAACTTATTTATTGTATGAAGGCAATCATAAATATATTGTATGACACCCTGCGATTAAGCCTAAATTGCAACATGTGATCCTATTCTTATAGAAAGTTCGTATACTTCCTTTACAACACTTGTCCATAGCTTTTTTAAAGCGACAAAGTATTTTGCTTCAGATATTATCACCTTCTGTTGAGTCTTCTATATGTACATGAACTGAATTTGTGCTATTACAAAAGTTTTTAGTGAATGGATATGGCTTGACATAATAAGTTTGACAAACTTTGTCAAGAAATTGGTACACTATATATGTGAAGATATCTATTTTTATTTCGTGATTATATTAAGTATATATCTGAATTTCTTATTATGTTTTTTTTCTATGAGAATTACAATCTATAAAAAAAAATTTGAATCCAATTTTAAAAATACACGAGCTACGATTTTTCAAATCATCTTCCGATTTTAATTTTTTTTAAGTTTAAAGGTGCTTGAGTTACATTTTTTCCATTAAAGTACCATCTAATTTTATTTTAATATACTACTCTACTACTTCCAATATAGGATATTCGGAACACGTATTTAATTTTAAGTAGGCATCATCTAATTTTTCATTTTAAAATTATATGGATTAATTTAGTAATATTGTAGGATTTAATGTTACTTAAATTATATACTGATGTATGTGCTACATTGGAAAAAATGTATACATCTTTGAACAAGAGAGAAACAATACGATTATAATGTAGAATAAAAAAAACGTTAAATCAGTTACCTTTAAAATGGTGTGTACATTGGTTTTTGAGAAGCCAAATTTTAGCACATTTCCCAATTTCAAACGAGGCCCAAAGCAAGAAATAAAATTATTTTCCCTTTTCATCGTGTATACTAGCATTTGGATCAGGCTCCTTGGACAACCCAAAATATTTTTCTGAAAAAATTTAATGATTGTGATCATATTGTTTATTTGTCCAAACTTTTTTGTGGATAACGGTGACGACCTTATTAAGATGTGGCTTGGTTCGGAGTGGAGAAGATCTGTATTTCAAGTCTAAATGAGGCCCAAAAAAGGATATACTGAATTTATAGTTTTACCTTTGTTAAAGTCCATGCATTTTGGGATATTAGTGATCCTGACGTGGTTTCAGAATTGTTGATTGGCGTCACAGACGAACATATAATTGGTGTGTGTTGGTCCAGAGGGGAAAAATTCTATATTTTCAAGTTCAAACAAAGTTTAAAACTGAAAATACCAAATTTATATTTTTTGGCAACAACAATGAAGATATATTACCAACAACTAAAAAATCTACATTTATTTAGGGTCTGACTCATCGAATATCCTCAATCAAATGTCAAAGAGTATCATTTTATTGATACCGATATTATGTACCTAGTTTAAGTTTATTTAGGGCCTTTAAATACCAACTACTGTCATTCAGTGATGTATATACACAAAAATATTCATCATAATTTTAGTTAAATTACATCAACCCATGTAACCCAAAGAGCATCTTTCTAAGTTATGAGTATCAAAATTAGTTTCCCCACTACAACATAGTTTCATATCTTGCAACATTTAACTTTCAGACCCCCCCACCCCACATCCTGATTTTTAATTTTGACGGACTCTATCCCATGCTATCAATGTTACCTTACTTTTCTTTTTTGGGCTACTCCAAAAGAAATCTCTACATATTCTATCCACCTCCTTAACACCACTTTGAGGAAGGAAAAAAAATTAAAAAACCAATATTTGTGCCAGAAAAATTAAACATTAATGTTATTTTCAAAACAAGAGTTATATACATAACATACAACAATTAAAAAAATATATTTAAATTATAAGGGACTTTCAAAATTTAGCATTATGATCACACAAATTAAGACAGAGAGAGAAACTATAAAGTTCTTTAAAATTATTCCTCATGGTCCTATAAATATTATATTAACAAAGCACATAGATTTTAAAGCTATATAGAAAGTTAAATGACTCTATTAATTTCATTTGTTAAACATATAAACCGAAAAAAGATAAAATAAACGTAAATTCGAGTTTCTACCTGCAAATGATAATCTGACAATAGTAGTTGATTCTAAACAAGCTCGTTGTATTTTAAAGGTAATGCAATTATGTTTTTATGGCCCATAAGTTAATATCATCGATTGTACACTATTCTAGAAACTTAAAAGATTTAAAGTTGTTTTCAGAGCCACACCACTTCTAAATGAAGCATGACGGCCTAAAAAGTCCTACAAATATTACTACAAATGTCCAGATAATCCCAAAAAAAAGGAAAAAATTATGAAGGTACCTACTACAAATTAAAAATAGTCATTTTAGTAACAGCGGCATTTTACTATTAAAGGAAAATTAGAAAATACGTCTAATGGAACACAATATAACTCATGTACCTTTCAAACTAGATATTTTTTTTCTTAAAAAAAAAATGGAACTTAGGTATTGAAAAAATGTTAAACTCATGTTACCTTTGAAATACAAGGCAACAATAATATTTAAAGGATTGTTAAAATCTCTAGAAAAATACATCATAGTAAATTTCATTATATTACTTGTAACATTACGGCGGAAATAAAATTAATATCTCACCGTATAAAGGTGAGTCATTGATTTGATTGCCTTTTAGGAAATATTTAATCTATTTCTTTTTATCATTATTTTGTGTTAGTTATGGGAAATTATCAACCTATTTTAGGAGTTATCTTTTGTCGTAACTAAGAACAAATAAAATAAACACAAATCGGTAAATCCTTATTTAAAGTAATATCAATCAATGACCCAATTTGACCGCGCAACCTTTTCATCATTGAGGAATTATTATTGTGTTCAAAGCTGCTGGAGGAAGGAAGTATGACGATTAGATATGGATGCCACACTTTGATTTTAAGCAACAGAGCAACAGGTGCTACCTAATTCTAATAGATGTTTGTGCGCTTCAACTGCGGCAACCATGTTTTTACACCCATAACTTTTTGAAAAGGCTATCAAAGTGTTTTGATTTTAGATTAACTATACACTCTTGCGTAAGTATCTGTCGTACATAATATGAATTTGTGCCTATTACAAAAGTGTTTGGTGAATGAATCATGAAGATGACTTTCATATTAAGTTAGAGAGCTTTGTCAACAAAATGCGCACTATATAAGTGATATGATATTTGTTTTTATTTCGTGGTTAAGTAAGTTCTATATTGAATTTTTGTATTGTTTTTTCTTTGAGATTTGCGATTATTAAAATATATTTCAATCCCAATTTTAAAAAGACCATGAGTTATGCTTTTTCCATCCATCTTCCCAATATTAGTTGTTTTTTTATAGTGTAAGGTACACGAGTACATTTGCCATTTAAATATAGGATTTTTATAATTTTCTTCAATATACTACTCTGCTTAAAGATAGGATTATTCTTAAGTATATTCTTAAAACTTTATTTGATTTTGAGTAGGAACGGTCCGTAATTTTTCCTTTTTGCATGATATGGATTAAATTGTAGTAATATTTGTAGCATTTAAACGACCACTAATAAAATATGAGCTTGGATGGTGGCTACAAATGGAAAAAATGTACTGCATTTAGAAGAGAGAAAAAATAGCTTATATATCAGAATAAAAAAAAAAAACCTCGTAAAATCGGTTACCTTTAACTGGTGTCGACGGTTTAGTTTCGTTGGTTTGATGGAAATGTTAGAATTTCAAATTCAGAAACGAACAGGTCCAAAGAAAAGAAGAAAAGCAAGATAATTTTTCCCAGACATTTTTATCGTGTATACTAGCATAATGTATCAGACGACGTTGGACCACACAAAAAATGTTCTTAAAAAAACATAATGGTGTGATCACATTGTTATTTGTCCAAATTTTTGGTGGGAAACGCCGTGACGACATTATAATATTAGTGCCTTAGTTCAGACATGGAAAATACATGTCTATTTCTAAGTCCAAATAGAAGGCCCAGAAGGGACGAGTCGAGTATACCTAAATTTCTCTTTTATTCTTTGCGAAGTCCTGATTGGGTATTAGATCTGTTGACTTGGCTTTCAGAAAAAATTGTAGATTTTTCGTTCCAAGTCTGATTGACCCATATAAATGCGATCGTTGTGTGAGTTGGTCCATCGGGGATAACTTATATATTTTCAGGTTTTCAAAACAAAGCTTCTTAAAAACAAAAAGATAGCCAAATTCTATATTTAGGCAATAAAACGTAATGAACATGTTATTACAGAGCCCAAACTAAACTATTATATTTAGGGTTTGACTCAGAATTCAACTATCCCTCTAAATCAAATTTCAAAGTGATATCTATGTTGTTGATACCTATTTTTTTCCCGTACCTAGTTAGTTTATTTTTAGGGTCTGTCTAGTACCATCTCTACTAGTCATGTGGCTGTTTTGTATGCACAAGGACATAGTTAATAATAAATTTTTAGGTAGGGTTCGTCTACGCACTGACACTTAAGAGATTCGTTCGAAAGCTAAATGAGTACCCATAATAAGTTACCCTCCAGACAAAATAGTTTCAAATATCGTGGCCAACTTTTACGTCAACCCCTTCCCCCTTTTTTAGTTTGACGGACTCTATCCCATGCAGGGACACCTAAACGTTACTGTTATACTTGTCACTTCTGGTGGGATTCTACCAAAAATAAATCTATAACACTTTCTCATCCTCATCTCTTGTAACAAACCAAGTTGACGAAATTTAGAACGAGTAAATACATAAAACCGAACATATGTGGGCACTAAGGAAGGTAAACATATAATGTTATTTCTTAAATACGAGTGATATAAATCACAATAATTAAAAATGGTAAAAAACACTATTTAAAATTAAGGTGACTTTCGAAAGTTAGCGTAGTCACACAACTTAAGGCACGGCGGAGTAACAAATAAGTTCAATTAAGATTATGTCCAATGTCCGAGAAATTAGGATGAAATTAACCAATCTCAAATATTTTAAGTCTAGGTAGGAATTAGATGAATTCCTCTAGTCTGAATATTGATAGAAATAGAAATCAATCAAAAAACAAAATAAAATAAGGAGGAAAGGAATTTTCTACTTGCATATGGCATAACCTGACAATAAGTTGATGTCTGAACAAGCCCACTGTGATTTTAAAGGTTAAAGGACTTACGTTTTTTCCATCCAAGTTGTATCATCTATGTTACACTAGTTTTTGAAATCTAAATGATTCGGTTTTTTTCAATTCCAGACACCATCACTTCTGTTGAAAGTAGAGCACTTAAAATCTTACAATATTACTCAATTGACCATATAATCCCAACAAAATGGAAAATATTGATGTTGGCCTACTCAAATCGATAAAGTATCTGAAAAAATTAAAGATGTCTTATTTTAAAAGCTCAATAACCTATTAAAGGGAAAATCTAAGATACTTTAATGGAAAAAATATAACTCATGTACCTTTAAAATTGGAAAATATTTAAAAAAAAATATAACTTATTGGGGAGGAAAATGTAACTTATGTATTATTATAATCGAGTCAAAATATATTTAAAGGACTGTAAATCTCTAAACAAAATACATATTAGGAAATTCATTTATATACTTTGAATAACCATGGAATAAAAATCAATATCCTCACCTATAAAGTGAGCAAATTTCTTCACCAAATTCCTCAAACCTATTGTGTCAATCAATCTTCATTAACCAAACCAATTTTTAATGACACAAAATTAATATTGTGCACCGAGAAAAGACTCAACATAACGTGATAGTATATAAAAGTAAAATGCTTAGTAGATTTCAAAAAGATATGAGCAAGTGTTGTCGATGAAGCACACAAATTTTCTATTAAAACTGGAGCACATGTTGCTATTGTGGCTTATTACCCGGGTTCCACACCATTTATTTATGATTCCTCCAACATCTTTGAAATAATAAATAAGATCCTCAATCATTTGAAGGCTTTTGTAGTCAAAGGGGGTCATTGATTTGTTTGCCTTTAGAAAAGGGTTTATCTATTTCCATTTATCTTATTTATTATTAGTTAAGAGAAATTATCACCTACTTTATGAGTGATCATTTCTCGTAACTAATACTAAATAAGATAAAGCAAGTAGATAAATCTTTGTTTAAAGACATTTAAATCAATGACCCCATTTGACCGCAGAAGCCTTCACATCATTGAGGAACTTATTTATGGTGTCAAAGCTGCTCGAGGAATTGTAAACATATGGTACACCACCCTGGGATTAAGCAACAATAGCAACATGTGATCCTTTATAAATAGAAAGGTCGTGTATTTCCTTGACAACACTTGCCCATAGCTTTTTGAAAGTTACAAAGAGTTTTGCTTTAGATAATATGACCTTATGTTGAGTCTTCTATCGGTGCATAATCTGAATTTGTGCTATTACAAAAGTGTTTGTGAATTAATATGGCTTGAAATAATAAGTTTGAGAAGTTTTGTCAAGAAATTTGTGCACTATATATGTGACGATATTGGTTTTTTTTATTTCGTGGCTAAGTTAAGTATATAAATGAGTTTCTTATTATGTTTTTTTCTTTGAGATTACAATCTACAAAATATATTTTGATTCCAATTTTAAAAATACACGAGCTACGCTTTCTCCATTAATCTTCCAATTTTAATTTTTTTCAAAGTTTAAAGGTACACGAGTTACAGTTTTTTCATTAAAGTAGTTCCCAATTTTATTTTAATATACTACTCTGCTTTCAATAAGAATATTCTTAAAACATAAATTTATTTTGAGTAGGCACTGTAACAATCCAAAACAAATTGAATAAATAGGTACTTACGGTAATTTAATTATTAATTAAAAATCTAAAATTTTAAGGGCATAATGGTCCTTTCATGTATTAATTAAAATAAATTAGATTTGTATTAATCTAATTTAAATCCTATTTGACTAAGTCTTGAATTTAGTCTTCTAATCCTAATAACACTCTATGTCCCTCTCACTTTCTCCATATCTCTCTCTCTCGTTGGTTTCTACCAAAAATAATTTCAAGAATTGAAAATACATCAAGAGTTATTCACACTTGAAGAATTCACATTTTTATGTAAAAGACAATGTAATCAAAACGTCAAGTCTAAGAGAGGTTCGCCGAGTGAGGTGTACGTTGAAGTAAATTGGGAGTGGTTTGGAGGAGTTTCTGGGCAGCAACATTAGCGTTTGAACATCGATTAAGGTATGGGTTCTATTTTCTCTTGGTACCTTTCCCAAGAGACCCCTTAAGGTTCAGAATATTCATTCCGAAAACTAGGATTGTTCCCCGCTGTATGTCCTAGTCACTAGCGCCCATTGAATTATAGGTTGGTTATGTTTGCTGGTAGAAAGCTTGGGATGAAACATCTTTTCGTGATGTTTATGTGTTTATATGTATGTTTAGAATTATGTGACTTATGTTGATGTTTTCAAAAATGTAACAATGTGTGTATGCGTGTGTCGCCGTGGCTATTGATCAGGGTTTAGGATTTGAAATTGCATGATAGTTCATTATATTTCAGGTACACATGTTGATCTAAATGTGATGTTTATATGACTTTAAATGTGGATGATTTGAGGGTTAATCTCTTGTTTAAACGAATCCATCAAAACGCACCTAAAACGTTCTAAATGCACTACAAAATTCCCCAAAGAACTAAGGTGTAACTTGATAAAAGGATGCTGAAAAATTAAAAGAAAATTTCCAGCTTTTTGTGATTAATTTCGGTCAGCAAAGAGGGTTAAAAATGTTGAAAAATGAATCAAAACAAGTGAGGTCATGGAGGATTGAACCCGTGACCTCACCATGTTAAAAACCATGAAAATAAAGAAGTAAAAATAAATGTGGAGAGTGGGGATTGAACCCACAACCTCCCTATTGTAGCAATTTTAATTCTAAAAATCAAAGGGGTTGTGGGGGCTCGAACCCCCAACCCTTCGGTTGATTAATAGTAAAATTAAAAAAGAAAATTTATCCCTTCATGTAAATATTGAGATTTAAATTAGAATTTTAATTAAAATAGAAAATTAATTCTTTCATGTTGAGATTTAATTTAGAATTCTAATTAAAATAGAAAATTAATTCTTTCATCTAAATATGGAGATTTAATTTAGAATTCTAATTAAAATAGAAAATTAATTCTTTCATGTAAATATTGAAATTTAATTTAGAATTATAATAAAAAATAGAAAAGTAATTCTTTCTTGTAAATATTGAGATTTAATTTAGAATTCTAATTAAAATAGAAAAAATTATTTCATTCATTTAAATGTAGTGATTTAATTTAGAATTCTAATTAAAATAGAAAATTAATCCATACACGTAAATGTTGAGATTTAATTTAGAATTCTAATTAAAATAAAAAATTAATCCCTTCATGTAAATGTTGAGATTTAATTTAGAATTCTACCTAAAATAGAATACTCATTATTTCATGAAAAATTTGAGATTTAATTCAGGTTCTAATGTTATGAATATTAGAAATAAAAACAATGAAAAATATAAATGGTATCCAAGTGATTCAAGATTTGGGTTCCCATGCCCAAACCTCCGTATTGATACATAAGTCATAGGTGAGTTATATATTCAAGAATAATGACATATACTTAAATCAAAAATAGAGATCTTGGCATATATACAATATAAATAAGTCTTGTAATACATAATCTTAGGAATGTAAGAATTACTTAGCAAACTATGAATAAAGACTCATGGCTTGTACGCATCGACACATAAGTCTAACATATGTTCAAAAATAAATGAAGCTAAGATATACATAATGAAATGATGAATATTATGAGGTTAAAGTACTAATGTAAGATACACTAAAATGCCAAGTGCATTGGCATATGATGAGATGAACTATGAAATGAAGAAATGAACATTCACGTAAGAAGAGGTGAGTAACTATGAAAAACAAAGGTGCTAATAACGAAGAATGTGGTGACAATCATGATGTGAGGATAATGTATATGATGAGCGCAATCTCGAATGAGCCTAAGTAAATATTACGAATACGTACTCACCAATGAGAGTCTGAGATAACGAAGAGATCAGTCTCTATGAACACTCTAATGAAAATATTTAGTTTAAAACACTTAATACTAATGATGAGTTGAGAAATCATCTAATGATATATGTTGTCCTCATACTAGAAGCTAGCTTCCATGATGCATGAGTTGAATGTAATGGAACTTTACACTGAGCACCAATAGGCTAGCTATGAGCGGTGATGCCTTCTTTCGGGAAGGGCGGAGGTTCACGTAACTCTCATAAGATGAGACTGTCTGGCTTGCCGGGTATGGATCTCCATACATCTCCTAGTCTTTGAACCTATACTGTCAATATAGGGTTCTGGCGGGGTTAAATTCTCATATACGCTAGCATGTTATTGAGTCACTTTAGCCAGTGATTCCACTTCTCTTCGGTGTGGGGGAGACACTGGATTTAATGATGCTCACATGATCTATATCGGTTAAAGTTAAATTTTCCAAAGAATGAATGAGGCCAGCCTCAAATGAATCATATAAAGAAATGAATGATACCGAAGGTGTTAGGATAGTATTATAAAGAGTTGATCTAGATTCAGGTAATGACATTAGGTTATTCCTAATCATTGCACAACAAAACCGATGAAAGTCTTAAACTACATCGTAGGTATAGCTGGTGTTCACACTGGCCTATGAATGAACTGAAATGAGCTACATATGAATGAATGAAGCAGATTCTGTATTTGTTAAAGTAGTCTCCCTAGTTTAGGTCCCATATGTTGAGCCCTCATTTTGGAAAGTGTTAAGGTCAAGTCCATGATAACAAGGTCTCATGGCATATATATGAATAATATCAAAAGAAGCTATGTGTTATATGTTATGTGCTATATGAAGGTGTTATGTGTTGTGTGCCATACGATAATTATAATGATGCATGTCACTCTCATTGCATAACTTTCCCTATCTCAATTTGGCAAGTCCACTAATTTTACTTCCAAAAATCATGTCGTTAGAAAAAAGCAATTCTTTCTCATGCATCTCCCTGGTGTATGCTTGCACATATCCATACTTAGTACAAGTGTGTACTAATTCCATACAAACATCCACTTTTAGGTCAAGGCACAGGTGACTATAGGCAACAAGGTTCCTTGTTAACAAGCTAATCCCGGACGTCAACTTCATCCAGATTGTATGGTCCCCTCCGCTTTCGAGGATGCTATTGTTTTTATATTCTAGCGTAGTTTTAGATTGAGCTAGTGGAGCATGTTTCACTAGCGTTTGGTTTTCCTGTTTTTGTTCCGACTTGTTTGGTGCATTTTTGGCCTATCTCCAATTAATACTTAATGATTATTTTTTCAGTGGTTATCTCTTATGGTTAGATGGTTGATGATCAACGATTACAAACTATTAGACTATTTAGCAAGTCTGATTAAAGACTCGAAAATTTAAATTTTTCTTCGCTAAAATTAACCCCTATGTAAAGTATAATGACGTAAGTAGGCTTGTTTTGCGACTTGTGAGAGGTCAACGACGCTGTCTCGTCTGGGGTCTAGATTCGGGTCGTTATCGGCACAATATAGTTGTTCCTTTTTGAATTATATTGGAAATTTTAGGTACTTGAGGTGATTTAATTATTAATTTAAAAATCTAAAAATCTTAAGGGCATAATGGTCCTTTCACGTATTAATTTATAAAATAAAGCATTGTATTAATCTAAGTTATCCTATTTGACTACTCTTGAATTTATCTCCTAATCATACTCTATCTCCCTCTCACTTTATCCATATCTCTCTCTCGTTGGTTTCTGCCAAAACCATTTCAAGATTGGAAATACATCAGAGTTAGTCAAACTTGAAAACTGCACAGAATTTTTAAGTAAATACAAAGTAATCCAAACGTCGAGACTAAGAGGGTGTCGCGAGTGAGGTGTACTTTGAAGTAAATTGGAGTGGTTTGGGAGGAGTTTTCGGGCAGTAACTCACGCGTTGAACATCGATTAAGTATGTGATCTATTCTCCCTCTTGGTCCCTTTCCTATGAGAACCCTTGAGAGTTTTCCGTATGAATTTTTTGTTTCTATGTATTTTGGAATTATTTGACTTATTTTGAGGTTCCTAAAAATTAATGTGTGGTATGTGTGTGTCGCCGTGGCTATTGTTAAGGTTTAAGGATATGAAAATGTCCTGATAGTACATTATATTCTGTACACATGTTATGGTAATGGGATGTACATATATTTTTAAATGTGGCTGATTTGATGGATCATTCTTGTCTACAAAACGAATTCATGAAAACCACCTAAAACGTTTCGAAATTCCCTAACGAACTCCCCTAAACTCAGGTGGTACTTTGATAAAAGGATGCTGAAAAATTTAATAGACACATTTCCAGCTTCTAGTGAGAATTCGGTCAGCAAGAGTGTCAAATGTTGAAAAAATGAAATCAAACAATGAGATCATGGGAGGATTGACCCGTGGACCGTCAACATGTTAAAAAACCAATAAAATAAAGTAGTAAAAATAAGTGAGGTGAGATTGAACCCACAACCTCCCTTTGTGGAAATTTTAATTCGAAATCCAAGGGTTGTGGGGCTCGAACCCCCAACCCTTCGGTTGATAATAGTAAAATTAAAATAGAAAATTTATCCTCATGTAAATACTGAGATTTTAATTAGAATTTTAATTAAATAGAAAATTAATTCTTCATGTTGCGATGAACTAGAAATTAAAATGACATCACTTAAGAAATTAGTAACTCTGAAAAACAAAGTTTTAATAATAACAAATGTGATGACAATCATGATGTGCAGGATATTATTTTTTAATATTAATGAGAGAAATCTCAAATGAGCCAATTAAATGTTACCAATACATACTCACCTATGCCGCAGTTCTCGATAATGAAGAGACTAGTCTCTATGAACACTCTATTAACATATTTAGTTTAAAAATCTAAAACTATGATGAGATGAAGAATCATCTAGGAGCTATGTTGTGCTCATACTAGAAGCAGCTTCCCTAATGTCATAGTGGAATGTAATGGAACTGTTTATACTTAGCAACCGATTAGGCTAGCTATGAGCGGTGATGCTTTCTTCGGAATGGCGTAGGTTTCAAACATCACTCTCATGGAGAATGAGTCTGTCCGCTTTCCGCTAAGGGTCTTCCATACATCCCTAGTCTTTGAACCTATACTGACAATCTCGGTTCTGGCGGTTTTAAACTTCCCATGGTACGCTAGTAGTTTTATTGCTCACTTTTTTCCGGTGATTCAATCTCTTTCGGCGGTGGGTGATAAACTGGATTTAATGATGCTCAACATGAACTTGTCGTTAAAGTTACTTTCCTAATGAATGCATGAGGCCAACCTCCAAATGAATCGTATAATGAAATGAATGATACCGGGGGGGGAAGGTTTTAGTATAGGATTATCAAGAGGTGAGCTAGATTCAGTTAATGTCATTAGGTTATTGCTGATCATTGCAAAGCACACCTTGATGAAAGAGCTTAACTACATCATATGTATAGCCTGGTGTTCACCCCTTCCATTATGACTTAAATGGGTCCTATGAATGAAATGAACTACTCTGTATTTGCTAAAGAGGATCCCAGTTGAGGTCCTATGTTTGAGCCCGCATTTTGAAAGTTTTAATGTCAAGTCCGTGATAACCGGTCTCATGACTATCAATGAATAATATGAAAGAAGTTATTTGTTCGCATGTGTATGTGCATATACAAATGAAGGTTTTATGTTTGTGGACATACGAATATTATAAATGATGCCTTCACTCGCATGGCCTAACTTTCCGTCCCATCTCATTTGGGCAAGTCCATTGCTTGACTTCCAAAAATCATGTCGTTTAGGGGAAAGCTATTCTTTCCATGCTGTCCCTTGGGGTGTGCTTTCATATACCCATACTTGTACAAGTGGGTACTAATTCCCCTTACAAACATCACTTTTAGGTGCAGGCACAGCTGACGGTAGAGCTTCAATTCGTTGTTGCAGCTATCTGGACGCCAGCATTCCATCCCGGAGTTTTATAGGTCCTCAGCTTTCGAGGATGTCTATTGTTTTTACATTCTACACATTCTACGTAGTTTTAGAGTTAAGCTAGTGGGAGCGTGTTCCACTTGCGTTTTCTTTTCAATGTTTTTGTTCAACTTTGTATTGGTGCGATAATGGTCGTAACAATTAATACTTAATGAATTATATTTTTTAGTTGCTTATCTCTTAAAGATTAGATGGTTGATGATGAACGAATACGAAATATTAAGAATGTTTAGCAAGTAAATAATTTTTTTAAAAGTTTTGCTAAAATTAATCTATGTAATGTAAGATTGACGTAAGTAAGATTGTTTGCAACCTTTGAGAGGTCAACGACGCTTGTTTCGTCTGTGGTATAGATTCCTTCGTTACAGGCACAATAGTAGTTTTTCCTTTTTTGAATTATAAGGAAAATTTTAGTAATATTTGTAAGGATTTAACGTCCACTAATTAAACTATGTTCTTGTGCTACATTGAAAATGTATTACATTTAGAACAGAGAACAGTTAGATTATATATCTAAGTTAAAAAAACGTACATCACTTACCTTTGATGGGTGTGGTGTTGGTTTTTATAGGCAAATGTTATACATTTTTCAATTCACATGAGTCGCAATGCAGAAATACCATTTTTTCCTATTTCTCTGTATACTAGCACATGAATCAAGCGCCTTGGACCACCCAAACTATTTTTCTGAAAAAGCATAATGAGTGTGATCACACCGTTTATTTGTCCAAAATTTTTTGGTTTGTAACCGTGAACACCTTGTGTCATGATGTGCTTGTTCGGAGCGAAACCTCTGTATTTCAAGTCCAAATGAGGCCCAAAATGGGATATACTAAATTTCTTATTTTACCTTTGTTAAAATCCATGGATTTTGGGTTATTAGTGATCCTAGGTGGTTTCATAATAGTTGATTGGTGTTCGTGACGGCAATGTTAATGGTGTGTGTTGGTCCAGAGGGGAACATTTCTATATTTTCAAGTTCAAAAAAATCCTAAAAGGGAAAATACCAAATAGTTATTTCTTGGCAATAAACTATGAACATATATTTTTTTTATACATATAATATTAACCATGTGTTAAGAAATAATATTTATTAGAGAATAAATATTTACTCAATTTCAACAGATCATATATTCATTTATGTGTGTCTATTTACTTATATGGTGATAATTGGTTAAAGTTTTAGCTTATCACGATGAGTAAATCATCGTTCTTCATAAGTTAATTTTTTTGGGCTAACAATCTAAGAATTTGAAATGTGACATGCCATCGGGTACGATTGTAGAACAAGATTATATGTAATTTGTCCTAATTATGGGAACGGTATAGTTCCAACTTCTTGTGCTAGTAAATTTTGTATGTATTGAATCGGACTAAGTAGAGATAGTTGTTTTAGACTGACAAACAAAAATATATTCTCTAAAGTATTAAATGTACTTATATTCTTAATCGTGGTATAACTATTATGATCTTTATATATTAATTATTGTTTTGATTTATTAAAATATTTGATTCTCAGATGGGTCAATATATAATAAATAACCAAGTGTGCCTGCAAATTAGTGTTTGGTATGTAGCAAGAATTAATGAGAAATAGACGGAAGGAGATGATTTTTGAAAAGTTGAGAACTTGAAAAGTCCTCTTATGCTTTAATGAAAAGGAATTTGTCCCTCATCGGTAATGGAGAGAAAAATAGGATATTTTAAATACAGAAACACTATTATTAATTGTTAAAAGGGTTGGAAAGAGGGACCCATCACGCCAGCGTCGTCGTCGCTCTCTCGGCTTCGGCTTCGGCAAATGATCGAGAGATTATTATTTGGATAATGTTTGTTTTTATTAATTAATTAAAATTGCCATAAAATATTTTCAATTAATTTGTTGACAATTTTTTAGTTGACTAACCCGATCCGACTCGAATCCGCGTGCGACCTGTTTTATTTTATTTTTCCCGTTTTACTTAAATTTCCCCCATGGTTGTTGTGAAAGATTGCAAATTTCAGGAACACTCAGTACCATTTGAAAGGTTGCAAACTTTCATTAATGGCCGTGTGAATTCTGAAAGGGTTGGAACCTTTAAGAACATATTATTCTTGCCTATAAATAACCACTCATTCTTCAAATATTTCCTATTTCCTACTAAATTTCTGATCATCTTCTTCTCCTTCTTCTGCTACACATTTTTCTTCGTGTACTTCCTGCTGTCGATTGATTTACTTACAGTAGAGTTTTTGTTATCTAACTCTTCTGATTAAATCATTTTCCCTAGGAGGTTTATTCCAAATCAAACCTCAACTACTAGAGGGAAATATTTTCCTTAAGGGGACACTGTGAGTTCAGTGGACTTGATCTTTTTTCCATTTAAAATATTTTTTCAAATTCTTGTATGTTCTTACAAATTTTAGTTAAATTTCTGTTTATCTCTATTACTCGTTATATAAATTTAAGTTAATTCATGTTTCAGAACAAGTTATTTAAATTAGTAAGTTCTAGTTTTGATAACATAGATCGAAAACAATCTTAAGAAAATTAAATTTGTCTTAAAAATATGTGTTTCTTGTGAGACAAAATCTTTGGATTTTGTACTCCTTTTTATTCTGCATTATAGTTTATGCTTACGTGATTTTATATCAAAATTTTTTTTATCAGAATGGCAATCATGGTGTTAGAGTGGCTGTTTGTTGCACCAACCCGAACTCTGTACCACAAGAAAAAAACTGGGTAATTTCAGAGATGTGAAGGTTCAAAGGATGGCAACAACGAGTATTTTTCTTTCTTTTTTCTGGCTTAGCTCTCTTGGTCTGCAGAATTTACAAGTAAAGATACTCATTTCATGTTGATGAATGCCAGACAGAGAAAACTCATGATTATTGAAGCGGAAACTGACAGACTTCCTATGTAAAGGCACATTTTGAGTGCTTAGATGATGACTTATATAAATTCTATAGGCAATAACCACTTTCCAAAAAGAGTGTGGCATGCACCTTAGAAAAAATATAAGAAATAATATACAGGCTTGAAAGTTTGTGTCACTAAAAGTTTTTAAACTATAAAGTGGTAGATAGTAAAACTTGGATCACAAGTGCAAGAACTTCAACTTTATTCCTCCATGATCTAATTGCTGAAGATATGGTGTTAATGAAGGTTTTCAAGTGGCCTTCAATATCTATACGTTTCACCTCCTTCAGTGGAACGATTTCAAGAAATTATTAGTACAAGGTACAAGAACTGAAGCTTGAGATCTTGGGACTTCGGCTCAGATGAGTAAGATAACAAAAACGCCAAAAAAAGTCCGCGAAAGATTTCCAACAATCATTGGAGTTCAATCTTTTAAGAGCTCTCTTACTAAAGACCAAAAAGAGAAACAATCCCACAGGAAAGTCAAACAGCCAAGCAGAAATTAAAAACAACTGTTTACAATGTGGCAAGATTGGTCATAGGTCTTCTGATTGTCATGCTTTAAGAAAGGACAAAAACAAAGGCAAAGTCAAAAGTCAAGGAACCATCGTGGAGAAGATGGAAGATGCAGATGACTTGTATGAAATGATCTCGGAGTGTAACTATGTTGGAAATCCCAGGAGTGGTTTCTTGACTCAGGTGCCACTAGACATATTTGCTCGGCGAAAGAAGTCTTTTCAACGTACACTCCTGCTGAGTACAATGAAGATTTATTCATGGGAAACAGAGCAACAACAAGGATTGTAGGAACTGGGAAAGTAATGTTGAATATGACATCCGGCAAGGTTTTGACTTTGATTAATGTTCTGCATGTCCCTACTATTAGGAAGAATTTAGTTTCTGTTGCACTGCTCGTTAATAACAGGTTAAAGTGTGTCCTTATTTGTGATAATGCTGTAATAAGTAAGGATGAAATGTTCACAGGCAAGGGCTACCTCAATGAGATTCATTTCAAACTAAATGTAATGGTTGCTGACAGTATTAATAAAAAATTTGCTTCTATTTACTTATTGGGGTTAAGTGATTTATGGCATGCCCGTTTGGGATTTATAAATTACAAAGCCTTGCAAAAATTGCTTAATCTAGAAGTATTTCCTGATTTTAAATGGGATAAAGTCGAATTTTCGCAATTTATTTGGAAAGTAAAGTTTGTTAAACTTCCGTACAATTTTTTGAATAAATTCTAAAACTTTTAGACTTAATTTAAACAGATATATGTGATAGGAAGTCAACACCATCTCGTGTGGGAAAAAGTATTTTATAACTGTTTATTGATTGACTGCACTTGATTTTTTGTTTTATGGATTTTTCTTAATAGTAAGGATGAACCAATTGTGCATTTAATCAATAAAAATTAAGTGGCGAACCAATTGAATCTAAGTAAAAATTGATTCGATCGGATGATCGGGTGGAGAAAATAGTCTCCTTTTGATAGTATTTTTGGAATATGGTATTATGCGTGAAAACTACTTGATCTTATACACCACAGTCAAAATTCTTTGGCAAACGAAAGAACTGACATTAAGGAAATGATGAATGCCTTAATTGATCAATTCTGGTTCACTGCGCACCTTTGATGAAGCCATCCTTACAGCAATAAACTGACTTAATAGAGTACTACTCCATCGAAAAACACCATCAATTCCATATGAGTTGTCGAAAGGAAGAAAACCAACCTAACCTGAAATATGTTTCAAAGTGTAGATGTGTTTTAGCCAAGGTAAGAAGTTCCATCGTCCGCAGAGGATTAAAATGGACCCCAAAATAAAGATTATGTCTTTTTGGGTATGTTGTGAATAGTAATCCTGTAGGTTTTTGGTTACAAATCTGATAATCCTGAGATTCGTGTTATATCGATAAGTGAATCAATATGCAGAGTTTTTTTGAAATTTTATCTGTAGACAACTGAAACTGAGTCAACAAGTGAACACCGTAACTAAACGACCACGATAAAATCAATGAAAAATATTCTAACTAGTGAGGAACCTAGGCGTAGTACTCGGCAACAAAAATCTGGCTTCTTTCGACGCAGATTTTGTAGCACTATTGCTTTGAAAATGAGCCGCAACCATATCAGCAACTATGTCTTTTCACGAGTCAACTTTATTGGAAAGACGCATTCAAGAGTGAGACTACAATCAATTTTAAGCATCACCCTAGGAAAATTGGTTTAGCTCCTCCAAGAAAGAAACCTTTAGGATCAAATGGAGCTTAAGAAAATGAAACTGATGGCTATGAAAAAATATAAGGTAGAACTGGTAGGCCAAAGAGTACAGACAAAAGGAAGTCTGGAACTACTTTGACCATACTCTCCAGTAACAAGGATAACATCAATTACTATGTTATAGCCACTATCAACAACACATGATCTTAAAAAATCCACCAAATGGATGTAAGGAAACCTTCTTAAAAATGGAGAGTTGGATGAAAAAATTTACATGGACAACAACAACTTGAAGAGTTTAATACTTCCTGTTAAATAAAAGAAAGTTTGTAGACTTTTGAAGTCACTTTATGGACTAAATAAACAACCGAAACAATGCCATGCTAAATTTGGACCAACAATTTGGCAAATGGATTCAATCAAATTAACGAAGGTGATTGATGTTTTTTACATTAAAAGGTTTTTTTTTAACTTATGAAATAATTAAGTCAGTGTTGTTTTGTTGTTTATGACATGTTACTAATGAGTCAAGAACTTGACGATATAAATGCAACTAGCGCATGTTATCCATCAAGTTGATATGAAATACTTAGGATTTGTTGATTTGATCTAATGGTTCAGGATTATCAAAACTTCAAAAAACAGGGAGTAGCATTATCTCAATCTCCATTGATTTAAGTTATACATTTAAAAAGAATGAAGTCAAGTTTAATCTCAATTGGAATATGCTATAGTGTTGGGAAGTTTGAATGTCTATTATGAATTGCATGCGACCAGATATAGCAATGTGCTATAGTACAGATTGGGCGGAGATGGGGAGAGCAGGGGAGTGGAGATGCCGGACGGGGGTCGGATTGCGGGGTTATTGGGGGTGACGCGGGTATTGGGGGGTGGGGTGTGTAATTAAGGTGGGAGTTAGAGTCGGAGCGGGGGGAGGGTAATTTTGGAGTGTGGTGGACTGAGTCGGTACACTATTCATCCGAATCAAACTCACTCTGGATTGCAATGAAACGTTCTTTGGTTGGGTTATCTTATATATCACAACATTATGCTTTGCATTATAGAATACCCTTCTGTGATTGAAGGATATATTGATGCAAATTGGATACCGTGTCAATGAGTAAAATCTAAGGTGTTAGGTTTTTCATACTTATAGAGATCAGTCTCTGGAATGCTCAAATAGCATGTATTCTCGCTCCACAATGGACTATGCATTCAAATTCTTTTGATAAGAGCTGTGAAATATGCGGAACGGCTCCGGCATTTCCCTAAGGATATGTCATATCGTTCCGGCAAAACCTGTTTGCCAATTTTTCATTACATGCGATAGTGAAGGCACCATCGGTAGGGCAAGGGATCGTTATATGTCAACGGGAATCTCATCATATACGATGTAGACATAACACCGTAAGAACAACTATTCTTTCTATTTGAATTCTGACAATTACTATACGTAAATCCAAGCGATAATGTGTCAGATCCATTAACGAAAGGTCTAATGAGGGAGGCAGTTGAAAGATCATCTAAGAGAATGAGTTTACGGCTTAGGATAAGTCAGCATGACAGTAACTCTATCTAGCAGATTGGAGATCCCAAGAGCTATATTCAAGGAAAAAAAAGGTGTGGTTTGCCTGTTCGACATTGTAAATTAACTCAATCCATTCTAATGATATAGACAATATTCAGGAACAAGGTTAAAACTTTAAGGCTTTTAATGAGGTAATAAAGCTTAAAGTTTTTAATAATTTGCTAAGTTTAGTAGATTTGACCAAATAGTGTATCAACGAAATGACACGGTTAGAAATCACCTATGTGAGTGTGAAGTGGAAGCCGCTTTAAGAGATTGTTTTCAAAAGACTATTCTTCTCTCTACACTCATTAACGGCAGAGTGTTCATTGCTGAAATTAACACAATCGTAATAACCATACACAGTAGGGTTATTGTGTTGACATATGATTGGCTATGTATACATCAATGCTCGCGTTTCAAAGATATAATAGCTACCGATTGTCCGAGTAATTCGACTATATTCACTACGGAAATTTCAAGTGGAAACCCTACTTATCTATATTGCATTAATCCTTGCTGTGTAAGAGTTACACAATTGTCTGTGCATTCCTATGTTCTAACCATTCCCCATCAATGTGGGATGGTTGGGTATGGTAGGGCAAGAATTGATGAAAAATCAGAGGAATGATAGGAATTTGAAAAGTTTCAGAACTTGAAGAGTTGAGAACTTAAAAAACTCCTCTTATGCTTTATGAAAAAGCATTTGTCCTCATCGTTGATGAAGAAAAATAAGAGATTTTAAATACGAAACACTCCTATTAATTGTCAAAGAGGTTTGAACAAGGGACCCCCTCTCGCTCCGGTCTCGTCGCTCACATCAGTCTCTCGGCTTTCGGCAAATGATCGATCGAGAGATTATTTTTTTGGACCAAGTTTATTTTGATTATTTATATAATTAATTAATTAAAATGGCCAAAAAATGTTTTCAATTAATTAGTTGATAACCTAAGTTTAAAATTAACTGAAAATTTAAATTTTTATTTGAATAACCCAACCCGACTCAGATCCGTGTGCGATACATTTTATTTGAAGGTTCCCATTTTATTTAAATTTCCCGTCATGACTGTTCTGAAAAGACTTAACAGAAGGTGATAATATCTAAAGAAAAACATTTTGTGTCTTTCAAACAGGTATGAGAAAGTGTTGTCGATGAAGCACACAAACTTTCTATTAAAAGTGGAGCACATGTTGCTATTGTGGCTTATTTCCCGAGTGCCACACCATTTACTTATGATTCTTTTGTTAGCATTTTCGTTAATACTGACATAGTCGGTATTACATGGGTTTATTATCCCACTTCATGGACCATGTCCCATTCATGGGAAGGTAGTTAAACTACCACATTAACCCTTTACTAATGGGAACAGAGTTAACTTCCTTATAACCACTAACGCGAAAGTGGTTTAATTACCCATTATCCCAAAAAAAAAACTACTGCATAAAGGTAACTACCCATGCCCACTACTGGATCCACTAACCATACTACTCTAGTGGTTGGTACCTTCCCCACAACCTCTTAACCGTTCTTGATTGAAGAACCCATTATCATATGTTAGTTTGTATCCATTCCTTAAAATGAGCTAGTCGGCTAAGGGACTAACATGAGTGGAGATGACTTATAAATGTTTTAAAAATGACTAATATAGTCTAAGAGTCACTATATAATGTTGTGGAAATGTTGGAGGTCAAAACGTCCAAGCACTTCAAGACGTCGCAATAGTCGAAGTTGAACTAGGTGTCGTATATTGTAGTGATGTTTTTGGGGATTGTTTACAAGTGAATTCAGTACCCATAGCGTTAATAAATACGCCATATCCTGGACATAAAAGGGTCTAAATTTCCAAGAACGACCGCACCGGGAAACACCTTCAAAAGGGCCCCCGAGGTGGAACCCAACAAACATTGACCAGGCGAAGCAGCCAAGATTTGGCATGCTGCTGCGTCGAGCCCAACTGTCCATGCAGAAGGGACAAATCCTGTGACCTGGAACGTGGGTGATACAAACCATTCGTCCAAGAATTTTTGAAAAAATAAGTTTGGAGTGCCTTCAGCGACGGGAGTTTGCCAGACTTGTTAACGGAGTCGTTTTTAAGTAAAATTTAAGTTTGTTAAATTGTCCAATAGTTGCAGGGGTATTTTGGAAACTTTAGGGATTAATTATGGGTGGTTATTGAAGGAATTTTAAGTGTATTTAAGCAGAACAATAGACAATAAGACCCTAGAATCCAAATAAAAAACTTTTCTCTCCCAAAACCCTCCCAAAACAACCATTGAAGAAGAAGAGAAATTTGATGCTCCTTTAGAACGATTTCATCAAGAATTCAAGCTTGGTTTAAGTCTCTAATATAAGGTATGTAGATCTTATTCATTCATAGAGTCGGTAACATTCACTTATGATTATATGATGATTATATATACTATTTTTATGCATATTTCATGGTGAATTATGATAGTTGAATTTGAAGGTGATCATGGTGATCTTAGGCCATTAGAGACTAGATGAAGGTGTTTTTCTGATTCCTTCATAATTGATTTTAAGGCTAATATTAAATTGATCAGGATTGAATAACCAAAGTATGATTGAACTAGTTTGATGAATAAGAGATTGTATATTGATTGAATTGAACCCCAAAAAAATGGAATTATGGTTATATTAACCTTAGTATAAGAATGTGTGGATGAAAAACTAAGGGCTACATAATCTTACAATCTCTATCTATTAATTAAAAATATAATTAATTGATGAATAATGACCTCTTACGATGTTGTGTTTGCCTGTACGATTTAGGATGATGGTTGAAATTGGTAGTTTTACTTGGCATGGGACTGGAGAGATTGTTCTAGGATTCCCTTCATGAAACTGAAGGTTTGACAGAAAACCTTGGGTAATATGTTAATACTCTAGTTGATATGCCCCCCACCACCCCAAAGTGAGACATACCTACCCCGGAATCCAAGTAGAAAGAAGAGCCACACCTAGTAGTTTTGATGACTATCCAAATAGGTCTAATGAGGTGGGTGTCCTTCACGTAGTAGAGTCAAAGTATCCTAGTAGATATGTCGATATCCTATGAACTTAGACGTGATTGAGAAACATCTCGTAGTATTCAAATTAATAGATGAACTTAGACATGCCCAAGGGGTATCTCGTAGTGTTCATAATGTGTGAATGAACATAGACAAGGATTTAAGCCATACCTAAAAGGTCTTCCTCCCTGTGTTTAGATAGGATGTTTGTGGGGAGTTTGATGGGTGTGGAGGTAACTTTTTGTTGATGGGGGTGTTGAGTTGGTGGTTGTCTATAGTGGGGTGTTTAGTTTTTATGTGGTGTGTGGTGGGGGGGGTGTTGGGGTAGTGAAAGGGGTATGGTTATTTTCATAAGGTGGTGTGGGGGGGGTGGGGTAGTGGGGTGGAGGGTTGGTTGTTTATGGTGGAGTTTGGTGTGGGTTGGGTGGTTGTGGTCGGGGGTGAGTGGTGTTGGGGAGTGGGGTGGGGGTGCTGTCGTGGTGGTGGGTTGTGGTGTGGGGTTGGGTTGTGTTGATGGTACTTCTGGGGTGGGGTGTTGGGAGGGTAGGTGGGGGGTGGTGGGTCCGGGGAGGGGTGTGTGGGAACAGCGTGTTGGGGTGTTGATAGGGGGGTCGGGGGGGTGATAGGGGGTTGGGTGGCTGGAGCTTTTTCTAAGATGGGGTGTGGTGTGTGGGGGTGTTGTATATAGGGGATGTGGCTAAAGGTGTGTGGGTGGGTGTGTGGGGGGGTGTGTTCGTGGGGAGGTTTGGGTGGGTTGAATTTATAGGTTGGGGGGTTTTGGTGTGTAGGTTTGTGGGGGGAGGGGAGTTGAGTGTGCGGGGTGTGTTGGTGGTTGTTTTACACCCTCTACTCCTCCCACTGTTTTACTCATGTCATAGAAGCGATCATATGAAATAAGGAACTTAAACATACTTAATGAAGTAATCGCAATGTGCTCCAAATATAGGATATGGCAAGCTCCAATTAAGAAGTATTAAGAAAGATCAAAAGTAGTAACTTTCATGAATGGTGGGTATGGGGACATCATGAGTGCATTGCACAATGTATAATACCTAGGGTCCCTAATGAAGAAGAGATTGAAGATAGGATTGGATTAAATGTCTTTCCCTAATATACAAGGCTAAAGATGAAGAGAATCTTAGTAGCTGAAGTTACGTAATTAAAGAAACGAGGGAGCGGGAACATGTTCCGGTAGCTTTCACGATAGGCTTAGTCTGGTAGGAGTATGGGCTGCCTTAGTACAGTTTCATAAGTCAGTGATTGAGATGACCACAATATTATACTACTCTTTAGTATGCTAACATAGGTCTTAATTATGATAGTGACTTTATGATAATAATAACCAAAGAGATGTATTAGATTTGGTAGTAGCAGGGATGCTACCCTTATCCTTGCACAAGTTGGCTATTGATAATATTGGTTTAGCTTGTTAATTTGGAGTGCTTGTGGTATAATTCACTCTTGAGAAAAAGGACTCGAAAGTTAGTCTGAACACTATATGATTATCATTATTTATTATGCTATGACGATTCATGTTAACTTAGACTTATCTCTTATAATATTGCTATTATAGGAGTAACCCTTTGAGATATCTTATGTTTTTGTTGTGATAGTTTTCCATCTTACTACAATATCGTACTACACATATTCCTCATGTTTGGAGGTCTTAAGAAAGATTGAGTTGTTTTCGATGGTAGAGTTCTAAGGTTTCCAAGAAGAGAAGAATTGATGAGTCCTCATAACTTTGAGGACGAACATTTATGTTCTTTTATGTCTTTCATTATGTTTTAGATTTTTGTGAGCCGCATTCCAATGCTTTTCATTCATGTCAGGTTATATGGTTTTTGAGACAATGTTATTACAGATGCTTCCACTATTATGAAATAGGTTTTGGTTTATGTTTAAAGAAAAGTTTGAAAATTCCCTCCATTTATGCATGATGTTATGTAATGAAGTCAAGAGGCTTGTACAATACCTCTGAGAGGTTGAGTACGCCGTGTTTCAACCCAAGGGTTGCCCTAACTTTGAGTGTGTACTTGCGGGTTTTGACAATTTGGTTCAAAGGTACCTAAGCACATTACTTCTAAAAACTCTATACCATCTAAGAGTGAGGTTTTGAGTCCTTAGAAGATCTTTAAAGAAAAGAATAATTGTAGACTCTGACTATATCACTAACAATGGCTGAAGGTATGTCAATCACTCTATATTTCCGTTGTGTCGTTGCTATGCAATGTCTTACATTTGACATCATATTCGTTGAATTTCCTCTACTTTGTTAACTGTCAGAATTCTCTAAAATCTCTTAAATGGTTCTTAAAAATTCAGATCTTGTTTTGAAGTTTTTAAAAACATTTTCTAATAATAAAAAGCAAAGAGATTGTTGTTTTGTTGCATAATATTTAACAATAAGTCTTCCATATGATTGAGATTTAGCCACAACAATCTTAATGAAATGATGTAATATATTATATTTTGGATTACTTAAAGAAGTAAATGTCTAAGTGATGTAGAATTTATTTTATTAAAGTGTAGCCACAACATTTTTAATTGACTAAAAGTTTAAAAGTTAAGGATCACATAAACAAAATATTTAGACATTACAATCGTAATTAATTATGCATGATATGATAACTTAATTTCTTTATTATTAAGTTGCATAATTAATTAAGAAAAAATATTAAATACTTTTTATAATTAACCACATGAATTATGAATGAGATTTTAATATTTTTGTCATAAGATGAATAATCATGCTATTAAATTTTGATAATTTTATCATATATGAATCTATTGAGAACGCGCACTGGCAATTTTTTATTCTTAGATTCAAATTATATTACTTGCCTTAAACTATGTTTGCTATTTAAGGTATATTTTTTGCAGTTATGCAACAAGCAAAATTTCTCTGACATTTGTGATATTCCGAATGAAGGTGGGAACTATAAAATTTAGCAAAAGGAGAGAATTCTCCTTCTTTTAGGTTGTAATGATATTTATTATGCTATAATAAGACGAGCAACTATTAAATAAAATCAAATCAACCCAAGGATGAAATTTTTCTTTTCTTCATGAACAACGGGAACTCTTAATAACCTTTGAGTGTTTATGTTCATTAAGCCCCACATTCTCTGTGTATTCATGGTTTTGCGAAACAACATGACAATGTTTTAAGAAGCATTACGAAGGCTATTAACAACGAACATTTTGAGACATTAATAAGACCCTTGCCATTCTTAATTCCTGACATTTCTCATAAATGGGCTCACTTGTGTGAGAAATGTGCGTGAGCACATTATGAAAATGCAAGACTTAAGGCTCAACTAAAGATTCTTGAACTCGAAATGTCTGTAACTTTTCTTGTGCACTATATCCTGAGTAATCTACCTGGACAGTATGGTCCCTTTAAGATCTCTTATAACACACATAAAGATAAATGGTCTATTAGTGAACTTATGACCATGTGTGTTCAAGAGGAAGGTCGACTACTGATGGAAACAGGAAAAAGTGCATTCATGACTACTCAAGGAAAAAATATTAATCATGCCAGCAAGAGTTCTATAGGAAAGGCACCACTTGAAACTTACATAAAAAAGGAATTCAAGTGTCACTTCTGTAGAAAGAAGGGGCACATAAGGTAGGATTGTGTCAAGGTTCAACAATGGCATGTTAAGAAAATTACTTCTATCTCTCTTGTTTGTTATGAAGCTAATATGATTGATGTTAATCATAACACATGATGGATTGATTCTACTTCTACAATCCATATTATGAATTCCTTACAGGATTTAAGGAACCTGCGGAAGCCAGTGGGAGCTGAGCGAAGCATCTATTTTGGAAACAAGATGCATTCACATGTGGAAGCTATTGGGACATACAATTTAGTTCTTAGTAGTGGTTTTATATTAGAGTTGGAAAAGAGTTTTTATGTCCTATTTTTCCTAGGAATTTAATTTAAGTACCAAGTTTTGTACCTTTTAGATATTCCTCTTTCTAGAAGGTGATTTCAAACTATTTTATCTAAACTTATTTGATATGGTTCATTGTCTAATGGTCTTTTCTCTCTTAATTTTCAAAATGATTCCTCTCATACTATGATGCATGTACAAACTGTCACTAAAGTGTGTTATAAATGAATATTACTCTACAGATGTTGTCGGAGATTAGGACATATCTCCATCGATAGTATTAAGAGATTAGTAAATGATGTAGTCCTTAGTATTTTAATTTTTACTAATTTTGATACTTGTACAGATTGCATTAAAGGCAAGCAGACCAACAAGACAAAGAAAGGTGACAAGAGGAGTTCAACCGTATTAGAAATCATACATTCAGATATATGTTGTCCAGACATGGACATATATGGTTTGGAAATACTTTATCACTTTTATAGATGTTACTATTGATTAATGTATCTCTTACTGCTGTCAGAAGTATAGAGAAGCATTTTAAAAAGCCTTAACTTTTTCAAGGCTAAGTATACAAAGAACATCTAAAAACAAATTAAGATTGTGATAACTCATATAGGTGGTGAATATTATGGTATATATAAAGAAGATGGACACAGCACAAGGTCCTTTGCGAAATTTTCTTCAACAAATGGGATTTGTTTTGCCCAATATACTATTCCTTTCTCTGGATAAGAATGAACATAGCAGACAGAAGAAACTAACATTATTGGACATTGTGTCGTTTGTATGTTAAGTAGCTCTAGATTCTCAGTCCTTTGTGATTGAAGCTCTTAAGACAAACAACATATATTAATCGAGTTCCAAGCAAGGTTTTTTCCAATTCGCCTATTGAGTTATTCAAAGGTTGGAAACCTAGTTTGACATATATACGTGTATGGGGATGCTCGTCTGAAGTTAGAATTCACAACCTACAAGAAAATAAACTTGATCCTTGGACTATTAGTGGATATTCCATTTGATATACCGAGATATCTAAAGGATACAAATTCTACTATCTATATAACAGTAATAGGGTTGCGGAATCAAGAAATGAAAAATTTCTTAAAAATTACTTTATTGGAGTGATCAAATTAAGAATACAATTTTCTATAAGGAGATCAACCTTCCTTTGTCACGACCCAAATCCACGGGACGCTACTGGCACCCACTTTACCCTCCTCTGTGAGCGACCCAACCCATCTAAACCTAACATTTCACGATATATCACAAAAATAATGCGGAAGACTTAACTCATTAAATAAACAACTTCGATACTATTATTATTATCCCAAAATCACATTGAAGCATCATCACACACATCTATCTCAAATTACTTAACTAAGAATGTCTAAGAACAAAATATACTAAAAAGCTAGTCCATGCCGAAGTTCAAGGCCATCAGACTGGAAGAATAAGACCCAGTCCAAGCTAGACGCATTAAGCTCCCCCGAATTTTCCGATGAAGTTAAGACTGGCTATGATCTGGCTGTTGAGTTGAAGTTCACGGAACGTTTGCTGCATACACAAATAACAAGAGGAAAATGGAAAGTAGGGGGTCAGTAACAACCACACGTACTGAGTAGATATCCATTCCGGCCAACTCAAATAGGGAACAGTATATATCAATCCTAATGTAATCAACTACAATACTCAACATGCAGTCAGGAACCACATGAATTCATCATAACTACAACCGATTCACACATGAGGACTCAAGCCTCAATCCCTACTCATTTGGGAAATTAGTTCATTACATGATTATATTCATTATCCTTTCAGATTCATTCTCTTCTTCCCTCTTGTTCGGTTCGTGACACTAACCGATCCTCTATTTCTATCCTGGTGCCGGAACGTGGCACTTCGATCCTCATTCTATCCTGGTGTCGGAACGTGACCTCCGATCCTCATACTCTATCCTGTCCCGAAGGGCAGGAAACGTGCACCCGTCCAATTCTATCCTGGTGTCGGAACGTGACCTCGATCTCATATTCTATCCTGGTACGAAGCGTGGCAACCGATCCATATTCTATCCTGGTTTCGGAACGTACACTCCGATCCTCCATATTCATTCTATCCTGGTAACCGGAACTTGGGCAACCCGATCGTCCCCTAATTCTCAAGCCTTCTTTTCTACTGAGGCGGGTGCGGTGCAGGTCGATTCTCGATTATATAATTTATCAAGCTTCTTTCATACGAAGGCATCATCATTATCGGGTGTCATGACGTGCTGTATATGGATCAGTGAATTAGGGTTCTTTCTTTCAAGATTTGGGATTCAATAACTTCATCATGCTTTGTTAATCATACACAATTTTAGTAATCCTAATCAGAGCAAGCATACACTTAAGCACATATCATGGTTTACAATACTATCACCACATAATATTCACTATTACGAGTTCACTACGAATATTCGTAACAGTAAAACCATAACCTACCTCCCCGAAGATTAGTGATCAAGGCAGCAATTTCCCCAAGCTTGTTTCTCCTCGTTCTCCCCTCGTTCTCGGTCGACTTTCCTCTCCCTTTTTTTTCTGTTTTTTCTTTTATTCAAACCCTCTTTCTTATAACCCTAATTGATTATATAATTAAGTTTTACAAGATGGCACCTAATACTCCACTAATTACCTTAAGTTCCCTACCCCCCCCCCACTCTTTTTTAACCCCCAGCTTACTTAAGGCTTTATTAACATTAAACCCTCTAAAACTTTATAATTAAAGCAAGGCATAGTGCAAAAACGTCCTTAAACCGTGTAAGACATACGAACCCGAACTGGGATTGCCGTAGCCCGTGACGGGGCCTTCGCGCCTGCTACGGTCCGTCCGCTGTCGCGTCACACAAGGTCCATAGACGTGTTTTAAGTGGATGGCCTGTGCGGGCCCGTCGCGCTTGCGACGGTCCGTCCTGCCATTCCCATGACGTTCAATAGTCGATTTTCAGTACCCATTTCAGATTTTCTAAGTGGTTTTGACACGACACCTCACGACGGTCCGTCGTGCCCTGACGGTCTCGTGGCTCTCCTCACCTCCTGCCCAGTTTTCCAGAATAAAATCTGTTTCTCAAAACGACTAAACATCGTTTTACAATAGATACAATTTTACCCATCGTTCGTCCCCAACGATCACAAAGGAAACAAGTTGCGAAAAGGAATACTAATTCCGTAAACAATGTGGGTATCTTTCCCGCATATCTGCTCCTTCTCCCAAGTGGCTTCTTCAACCGGTCGACTCCACTTGCACCTTTAGATTCATACTCTCTTGCCTCACTTGCGCACTTCTCTTTATCTAAACTAGCAACAACAGGATTCCTCCTCATAAGACAAATTCTCATCAAGCAAAACTGAATCCCAACGGATAATGTAATTTCCATCCCTCATCGTAAATCTTTTTCACATGACAGATGCAATACGTCTGCACTCCGGACAGTCCCTGGGGGCAAGGCTACTTCCATAGCACCCCCTCCCCTATTCTCTTTAGTACCTCCAATGGTCCAATAAAACCTTGGACTTAGTTACCCCTCTTTTTGCAAACCCGCATCACCCCTTTCATGGTGAAACCTTCAAACAAGACTTGTCACCTTCATGAACTCCAAGTCTCTACCTTCCGTCTGCCCTACTCCTTTTTTCTACTTTGCGCCGCTAGAAGATTTTCGTGAATGCCTTCACCTTTTTTAAAAACGATCCCTCCAGAGATCCGGTACCCCCAAGGTACTAACCCTCGACTGCATCAAACCAACCAATGGGAGATCTACCCATCCTCCCATACAAGCCTCACATGGAGGCCATATCATATGTAGTGATAGATATTATTGTAAACTAAACCTTCCAAAGGGAAGAAGCTATCCCAATGGCCACCAAACTCTACTATCACGCATGCGACGAAGCTATCCCTCCAAACACGAATCGTTCTCTCAGACTGACCATCGTCTGAGGATGGACCGCGGTACTAAGGCCAACCTAGTACCCCCAATTCTGCATGCAATGTTTATCCAAACCTTAGAAGTAAACGCGTACCTCTATCTGATATAATGTGATAGTGACCCCCAGCAATCGAACGATTTCTTAAGTTAGATTTTTTGCTACTCTCTGCATTGTAAGTCCCCTTGACCGGAATGAAATGGCAGACTTAGTCAATCTAAGGGGATCACAAATTACCCAAATTTGAATCAACTTTCCCCAGTTGTCTTTGGAAGACCACCACAAAGTCCCATTGCAATTCTCGTCCCACTCACATTCCGGAATGGGCCATTCTTTTGAAGTGGTTTCCTGCCCGGCCTTTGTGTTCAATTTCATTGTTGACAGTTTGGACCCTTGCAATACAGTCCACAATATTGCGCTTCATTCTCTCCACCAAAGTGTTGTTTTTAGTCGTCGAGTACATCTTGGTTTGCACCCGCTGTATAGAATACCTGAACTAGAGCTTCTCCCAAGAATCGGTTTTGATCAAATCATCATGCGGGGTACACATACCCTTCCCTTAATCTCAACACAATCCCTTCCTCTGCGATTTTTGCTTTTCTGTCTTTAGCCTCTCCTCGCACATTATCTCTGCCTTCGCCTTAGTTTCTCAGCATCAAACTGTTTTTCCCCTTAATCTTGTCACGAAAAGAAGAGCTTGACTCCACACTAGCCAACAATCCTCCCTTCTCATTTATTTCCAACCTATCCAGTCGTTAGCCGAGAGTCTGAACTCTCTATGCAATGGGCGTCTGAGGCTTTGCCAATGATCTAAGACTTCCATGCTTTCCTCCTTCTACTCAAGGCTCTGCCACAGGACTTCGCCTTTCCCTCCTCGGATGATCAAAATAGTGAGGTCGTGTTCCTTCAGTAGTTCCATACTCTCCTTTGCCTCCAGTTCAAATCGTTGAGTAAAGAACATCCGGAGTCTACGATGAATTCCTTGTATAACCTCACACTTTACCCCCATAATAATAGTGGTCTCCATTGCTCATGCAACACTACGCGGCCAATTCCCAAGTCTGAGTTGGCTAATGACGTTCATTGCACTTTTAATTGTCTTGAGGCATAAGCAATCACGTTCTTCTCTTGCCCTTAGCACTGCAACCCAAACCCGAATAGATGCATCACAATAAGCAAGGAAGTTCTAACCCTCTACCCTACCGGCAAGGTGAAGGATAGGCCGCTGTAGTCAACAAATCTTAAGCTCTGAAGCTTCCCTCACATTTCAGCTGACCCTAACAAATGTAACATTCCAGTTTAGTCAAAGTTCGCGTCATTGGAGCAATGATAAGAGAAGCTTTACAAAGCGGCGGTAGTAGCCTAGCTAACCCCACAAACTCCATTTCTGACACATTGTGGGTCTTTACCCATTCTCACTGTCTCAATCTAGAAGGATCTACCATCACCCCCATCCTTCGAAACCCATGCCCCAAGATGACCTCTGCATCTAGCCAAAACTCACACTTAGAGAAAACTGGCATAAAGCTTTTTCTCTCCCTCCACGTTTCCAATACCATTCTCAAATGCTCCTCATGTTGTCCTTCTTACTCTTGGAGTATATCCGTATGTCATCAATAAATCCGATCACAAAGAGTCTAATATGGCTTAAAATCCCTTCTCAAACTCATGAACGCACTGCAGCAGGGGCATTCGTAGACCAAAGGACATCCTCACTACATACAATTCGTAATGCCCATCCTGGTTCTAACGGCAGTCTTTGGCACATCTCTCGTTGCTCGTATGTTCATTGATGATAAACCGGATCTCAAGGTGTCGCGCTGCGTGTGAGAGAAGACACAGCCCTTGTAACTATCGAACAAGTCATCAATGGGCGAGGAAGAGGATCTTGTTCTTTAAGTCACCGGTGGGTTGTTTCAACTGTCCGGTAAAGGCTATCCACATCCGAAAACTCCCATCTGTGTCGTGTCTTTACAACAAACCGGAGCACCCCAAGAGATCCTTGGTCCTTAATGAGCGCCCTTGCTCAACAACCTTTAAGTTGAGGGCCTTTAAACTCTCTTAACTACTCCGGTGGGAGGCTCGATTCTATACGGGGGTGATAGGTAAATGGGGCGTTTGCCCGGTTCAAGGATCGATACAGAGTCAATAATCCCTATCTGTGGGCATACCCGGAAGATCTGCAGGGAATACATCAGAACTCACGGACCACCGAAACCGACCAATCGAGGGTATTGGGTAGTGGTCGTTCCCCTTGAGATTCCAAGAAATCTAAACAACCTTTACTAACCATTTTTCCTTAGCACGAAGAAATGAGATGATACGCACGTATATGGGAATTGTAATTCACCCTCCCCACTAACGGATCTTTCCCAGGCTTTGGCCAATGTCACAGTTTTAGTGCTGTTGGACAATCCAAGTCGCAAAATTGGGAGAAGCCATCAATACCCGGGGAAGTACAGGTCAGAAGTGTTCACCCATTTCTAAAATACCAAATTCTACATAGGTTTTTGGGGCTGGGGCCCCACAGAAGTTCACCAAAAAGACCTATGTCACCCTTTCTAACGACCACAGACGCACCCACCGTGAGAAACACGAATAGGTGGGCCTGTCCAGTATTCACACTATGGCAGGGCGGTGTGTTAGACCATTAGCAAATGAATGAAGATACATAGAAAACGTGAGCCAGGGTCCAAATATACAGATGCCATCAATCCCTCCACCAAAGATTACCTGTGATAACAGCATCAGACGCCTCCGCGTCAGATCTCCAGGAAAGCGTACCAATGGCCCCTATCGTTGTCTGTCCATTGCCCCTACCATGGGTGGTGGGTGCGTGTAGGTAGTGCGGTCCATTTTGCCCATCACCTCGGGCGTTTGTGTGAACACCCATTACCTCGACCACCCACGTCCTCCAGAAAAGACGGCCCTCTACCATGACCACCTCTACCTCTAGACTATGGGGTTCTGTAACTCTGGTTCGGCAATACCTCTTGATGTGTCCAACTCCCACATCCATAACACTCTCGGGTTCATGCATAGGTCTCCTCGGAGTAGTGCGGTTTGACCGTTCTGTGGTGGACCACCCAACTACAGTCTGGTAGTGAAGACTGAATTTGGTCACCTTTTTGAGTAACCCCGGAGTCTGTCCTCTAGAGTTAGAACCATTAAACTCGCCTCCTTTCGAAACCTTTCGATGTCGATGTCGTGGTGAAGTCTCTGGGTCAACTCCTTCCACCTCTATCACAAAGTCTACCAACCTCTTGGAAGGATGTTGCCGTAGCCGCTAACCTTAAGGGCTGAAATCCGCAACTCTGCCTCAACCACTCCCTTCACAAACGGCGAATCCGTTTTGTGGACTGAAACAAAGTTGGTGGCGATCTTGATAGTGCGCGAAATTTCGCCTCATACACCGCGTTAACTGTCATCCTCCCTTGTCTAGACTCAAGAACTCGTCCCTTTTTCTATCTCTAAAGTCCTTTGGAATATATTTCTCCATAAACATGGTAGAGATGATTCCCCAATCAAGGTTTGGTGCCTCTGTTGGTTGAACTCAACATGTGAACCGCCCAACTTCCCGACACTAGGAAGATAGGATCTGAGTGCCCGTCCGCACAGGATAGAAATAGAGATCGAGTGCCACGTACCGTGACACAGAGGAAGAAAGATAAGATCTTGAAAGATAAGTGATATACTCAATCCGAATGAACTCTAATTCCCAAAGAGGAGTATGTTTGAGCTATGGAGTCTCATGTGTGAACTCGGTGTATTATTATTGGATGATCGCATGTTGTTTATGTGCTCATGTTGAGTTTTGTAGTTTATTTCACTTATTTTGAATATATACTGTTTCCCTATTTTTTGAGTTGGCCGATGATATTTCTCCAGTACGTGTGGTTTGTACTGACCCCCTACTTTTCATGTTTTTTCCTCTTGTTATTGTGGAATGCAGCAAACGTGCGTCAACTTCAACCAAACACAGATTAGCCCATTCTTCACTTCATCGAAAATTCAGGATGAGCTAATGTTCTAGCTTGGACTGGTCGTCTTCTTCATGCTTGATTGCCTTGAACTTCCGGCATGACTAGCTTTTTTGTTATTTTTAGCTTAGACTTCTTAGTTAATATTTAGATAATGTTCTTGTATGATGACTTCCAGATTTTGGGATAATAATAATGAAGTAATCGAATTGTTTTTTTTATGAGTTTAAGTCTTCCGCATTATTTTTGTTGATATATCCTTGAATTTTTAAGGTTTAGATGGTTGTTTCGCTCAATAGGAGGTAAATGTGGTGCTAGTCGCGTCCCTGATTTTGGTCGTGACAAACCTTTGTATCATGAGCAATCTTAGGTTCATTGGGTCCTCATCACACAGAACAGGGTCTAGTAAGTTCTTAGAACGGTTTAGGGACGACCTTTTACTTTCCCTTGAGAGTGCTATAAACTTTAGGAAAATTGTCACTCTTTCATCTTTTCGGGCTACTACTTGAGTCCCACTTGGTATCTGGGCTAATACGATTGTAATCTGACCAGATTCATCTATTTCGCAGATGGTTAGAACAGAGCAAACGACCGCAACCATCAGCAACAACGAAGACAAGATGACTGAGCCCAGCCACGGGGCTTAGCACTCGAGGAAGAAACATGGAAGAGCCGGGAGAGGCGGAAGGCGTGCCCAGGAAGCAGACTCGCCGCATTGATGAAGAGGCAAAGCGTACCTCTCCACACTAGGCGTCCTCACCGAGTGAGTGGATCAGAGAGGGGGAGGCAAGGGAGAATGAACAAAAGGCAAATGAGGAATCCACCCCACCTACCCCCAGAGATGATCAACCAGTCTTGCTTATCTTAGTGGGTTATCCGATCAGGGTCATGCAACCTCCCAGTGGTTTTCTTCACCAACACCTCCGTTTCAGAGATACTGACATTCGCACTAGGCCCCCGCAGGATCATCATTGGAATAGGCCATTTCACGTTGAACTGTGGGCCGATGATGAACAAATGAATCACATGAACTTTTTCAGTACGTGTCTTGACACTTGAACCCCCAGTCTTTAGGGCCGCGACATCAGAGGATGCCCTACGAGTCTGGTTTGATTGCATGAGCTTACACACAAGATGGTAGGTGACACTTTTTGGCGTTGATTCGTGTAGCTATCAGTTTCCAAGGGAACCCAAACCCGTGGTNGGGCCGTCGTTGCCTGGACGGGTACACGTCCTGATATCCGTCCTCCGTCACAAGGGTACAGGACTTGTTTTAGTAAAGCCTGTGACGGGCCGTCGTGGCTGGACGGTCAGTCCTGCCATTTCGTCATGACGTTCAGAGTCGATTTTCAGTTACCCAATTTCAGATTTTCTAAGTGTTTATGGGACAACCCTCCACGACGGTCCGTCGTGACCTGACGGTCCGTCTGGCATCCGTTCCAGCCTTGCTGTTTCCAGAAATAAAAATCTGTTGATCAAAACGCTAAACAGGTCGTTACAAAGATACCAATTTACCCATCGTTCGTCCCCAACGTCACAGAGAAGAAAAACAAGTGCGAAAAGGAATACCTGATCGTAAACAGATGTGGGTATCTTTCGATACTGCCTCCTTCTCCCAAGTGCTTCTTCAACCGGGCGATTCTTCCATTGCACCTTGATGGATGCAATCTCTCTTGACCTCAACTTGGAACTTTCTCTATAAATAGCAACAGGTCTCTCCTCATAAGCAAAATTTCATCAAGCCAAAAAACGAATCAACGGATAATGTAATTCCATCCCCATGGACTTTTCAACATGGACACATGAAATACCGGATGCACTCCGGACAGCCCTGGGGGCAAGGAAACATAAGCCACCTCCCTATCGCTTTGTACTCAAATGGTACCAATTACCTTGGACTTAGCTTACCTCTTTTGACCAAACCGCAATCACCCCTTCCATTGAAACTTCAACAAGATGTGTTCACCCTCATGAAACCAAGTCTCTAACATTCGGTATGCTATCTCTTTGTCTACTTTGCGCCGCTAGAAGCTTTCTTGAATGCATTCACTTTTCTTACACGAATCCTCCAAAGATCGGTACCCCCAAGGCAACTCGATTGCATCAAACCAAACCAATGGGGGACCTAATGTCACGGGCTGCGTAGCCCACACGGCGGGCTTTTCGATTTCTGATAATTAATTAAGGGGGCGTTTGACTATTTCCTGCTTTAATTATAAAGTACTTGATTAATTTAATAAGTCTAATGACTTTGAGGGTTAAAAGATGGTAACCTTAAGTTATTAGTCGATTAATTAGTGTCATCTTTTAAAACTTAATTATATGATTAATAGGGTAAAGAAAGAGGAGTTTGAATAAGAAAAGGAAAAAAGAACAGCAACGAGAGAGAGAGGATCGGAACGAGAAGAGGAAAAACACAGCTTGGGAAATTCTTGCCCTGATCACTAGTCTTCGTGGAGGTAGGGTTATGGTTTTTACACTATATCGTAGTAAACTCTAATGCGAATGGATCTGTGTTGGGTGAGTATTATAAAGTCTTCTATGTGCTTAATTGATGTGCTTGTATGTGAATGTGATTATATTATATGAATTGTGATGAAACAAGATGATGAGGCTATTGAATCCCAAATCATGATTAAAACTATCTCTTGTTAATGATAAATGCCTTAGAGTAAAAGAAAGGGCTTGATGAACTAAAGGATGAGATGATGACGGGGGGTGGCCCCCTTGGTATTAAAAGAAGGCTTGATGAATTAATATAGAATGAGATTAGTGGTCGGAGAGTGTCCACCGTAACAGACCCACATGGAATTAGTGGGACGGGTTTCTGTCACGAACCGACACGTAGATGTAGGGGGATCGGGGGAGAGTGTCACGTTTACCGACACATTAGAATAGTGGGGACAGGTGTCACGAACCGACACGTTTAGATGTAGGGGGACGGAGTGTCAAGTTCCCGACACATAGAGTAGGGGATCGGAGTGGCACGTCCGAACATAGTAGTAGGGGATGGAGTATCACGTTAACCGACAAAGAGGAAATAAAGATAATGAATCTTGAAAGATGCGAATATACTCAATCTAAAGAACATGTATCCCAAATGGAGTATGGGATGGAGGCGTGAGTCCTCACGGATAGGCGGTGATGCTATAAATTGATGTTTGTAATTGTTTGCTATCACATGTTTAAGGAATATAGTTGATTTTATGATGTTATCTGAGATATATTGCTTTATTATTTTGAGTTGCCGAGTGATATCTACTAGTATTGTGGTTTGTACTGACCCCTACTTTATGTTTTCTTCTGTATATTGGGAATGCCGCAAACGTGCCGTCATCTTCGAACTCAACATAATTCTAGCCAGTCTTCGTCACCAAAGGATCTTGCAGGGTGTAGCTAAATGCTTCTAGCTTGGACGGGATCTCTCCTCATTCTTGAGGCATTTGATGTTTCGGCATAGACTAGGGCTTTTATTTGTTTTAGCGTATTAGAATACTATCGTTTAGCAAATTTTATCTAGATGTTCTTGTGGTGATGACTCAAAGATTTTGGGGAAAATAATAGATGTTTGAATTTTAGAAGTTATTGAATTGTCTTTTAATTTATGAGGTAGTCTTCCGCATTGCTTTATGTGATATTACATTGAAATGATAAGTTAGATGGTGGTTCGGCTCACCTAGTGAGGGTAAATGTGGGTGCCAGTCGCGGCTAGGTTTGTGGTGTGACAATTTTATTTCGAATTTTTTGGTATGTACTTGTTCTAAAATTTCTGTGTATGTTCAATTATATCAGTTATCTCTGAATTTTGATCAATTGTCGTTCATCCATTCATTTATTTTTCAAACTATTTAATTTTACTTCAAGATTTTCATTTAATTTTTGTCTTATCTCAGTTATTTTCAGTAGTTAATTCAAATTCTTTAACTTTTTCTTTTTGTTTTTCTTTTTGTTTTAATTTATATAAATAATTTTTACCTTGGCAATTCTTGTTCTAATTCACTTATTCTAGTATTTTTTAGTTCGTCTAAATTTTGTAATTCTTGTTTTGCCTGTATTTTATTTTTTCAATTTATTATGATTTATATATTTCTTCTTTTTCTTTTGTGTATTCTTAATCATGGTGTTTAGACTATCTTGTAATTTTGTTGTTCTCTTTTTTCTAACATGAAATATAAATTATATCCTATTTTTGTATTATCATCTTCCTAGATTTAAAAATATTATTTTTATTGTTAATCCATCTTGGTTTTAATATGTCTTTTGTTCTACTTCAAACTGTTCTTTATTCATTATAATTTATAAATTATATTATGTGGTAATTATATCAAGGTTGAGCTATTTGTATTTCTAACAGAAATATTAACTTTTCTTTTGCTATATATTGATCTGAGTACATACTCCCTGCTAACAATTTTCTATTAATTCTCTTTCATATGTTGTAGTTCTTGTATTTCATTATTTTTTCTATTCATTGTTGGTTTATATTATTTTTTGGTTTCATTATTGCTTTTTAAATAACGAACATATTTATATTCTGGTTTTTGAAATTATCTCTATCAAATGATTCTTTGTTATTACTTGTTTTAGTGAGTTGTGTGATAATTCATATTCCTGGTATAAATGTTTTAACTTTTCCATATTTTTTTCCGATACTGTCCTTTCTATTTATTTTGGGTCATCTTAGTTGTTGTCACTTGCTTGTCTATATTATCATTCATTTTTTTAATCCATTATTTCTGTACAAAATCTTTAAAAGTTTACTTAATTTGCTTTGGATCTTTAAATAAATTTTATTTATAAATATTATTACTTCATTTTTGCCAAATTTGAACACCTTTTTTGTTCAATATTTCTGTTATAAATTCTCGTTTTTATAAGTTCTATTTCATCATATAGATCTCTGTCCAAAAATTATTATCATAAAAATCATGTTGTATAATTTATTCAGTCCTAAACCTTGAGTTGTTACTTCTATTATTCATATGTCAAATAATATATCATAAATTATTCTTTTATATCTGTATAAGACTTTTATATATAGAGTATTTAAATCTTGTAATTAACATCATCACTAATAAATAGGAGTTCATTTTAATCATTTTTTTTGCCTTTAAAATTTTATCCTTCCAACCTTCTTAATGGATTATACTATTTATTAGTAATACTAATAATGATTTAATAATCATCCGTGTGGGTCCACTTACTACAGTTTGCTTTTTGATTGGTTTTTTTTACCCCTAACAAGCCTAAACTTGTTTACTCCCCTAAACTGCCTTTTTGCCTATCGGTTTCAACCTTAGGATGGCATAGTCTAGGCATACCTATTCGCAAAATATTTCTGTAGCAATCACACCGTTTATTTAACTAATTTTTTTGTGCGTAATCGTGAGGACCTTATTAATGATGATTGTTCGTAGTGGATAACGTACGTATTTCAAGTTCAAATAAGTCCCAGAACGGGATATACTGAATTTCTCATTTTACCTTTGTTAAAGTCCATGTATTTTGGTTTATTAGTGATCCTGATGTGGTTTCAGAAAAAACTTCTATATTTTCAAGTTCAAAGTTATATAATATATTTTTACAATATCTCAAAATGTACATGATTTAAAGTTTTTCAATTCTAGCACATTACTTCTTATTGAAGTAGAGTACATAAAATCCTACAAGTATTACTAAAATTATCTTAACAACCCCAAAAAGTGCGAAAAATTTCTTATATGTGCCAATCCAATAAAAAATTTATTAAGAATAAAATTAAAAATTTCTTATCTTTTATGCACAATAATCTATTGAAGGAAAACTTAGAAGATACTTAAATGAAAAAAATATAACTCATATGCCTTTAAAATCGAGTCAAAGTACGTTTAAAGGATTGTAAATCTCTAAGAAAAATACATAATAGGAAATTCATTTACATACTTAACATAACCACAGAACAAAGAATCAATATCATCACCTATAAAGTGAGCAAATTTCTTCACAAAGTTTCTCAAAACCAATTTTTAATGACACAAATTAATATTGTGCACCAAATTTTTTTTTTCAACATATGGTGATAATATATAAAGAAAAACTCTTTGTAGCTTTCGAAAAGATATGAGCAACTGTTGTCAATGAAGCACACACAATTCTAATAAACTTGAGTACTGTTGATATTGCGGCTTATTCCGGGGTGGCCACACCCAATGGGTTATGCTATGATTCAATCCAACATCGTTGACCACAATAAATAAGTTCCTCAATTATGTGAAGGATTTTGTAGTCAAAGGGCGTCATTGATTTGATTGCTTTTAGGAAAGGGTTTATCTATTTTTATTTAACTTATTTATTATTAAATAAGATAAATTATCACCTAGTTTATGTGTGATCATTTCTTGTAACTAATATTAAATAAGATAAAACAAATAAATAAATCCTTTTTTAAAGGCAAATAAATCAAGGACCCATTTGGAATGCAGAATCCTGAAATAATGAGGAAATTATTTATGTGTCAAAGTGTCTGGAGGAATTATAAAAATATTGAATGCCCAACGGGATTAAGTAACATATAAACATGTGTCCTATATAATTGAAAGCCTGTGTGATTCTTGACAAACTTGCCATAGATTTTGAAAGTAAAAAGTGTTTTGTTAATGAGATCAACTTCTGAGAGTCTCTATTGGTTTCATAATCTTAGATTTTGGTATTTACAAATGTGTTTGATGGATGGACTATGGCTTGAATTATAAGTTTGAGACGCTGCACATTATATAGGCGACGATGTTGGGTTTATTTTTCGCGGGTTAAGAGTAATGAATATGAAATGCGTAATATTTTATTTTTCTTTGAGATTTTACAACTATAAAAATAGATTTTGAATTCAAATTTTTAAAAAATACATGATTTAGCTGTTTCCATTCTTATTTTCCCCAATTTAATTTTTGTTAAAATTCCCAAGGTACAGCGTTACTTTTTTCAATCAAAAGTAGCTTCTAATTTTCTCTTCTAGTATACTAATTGCTTTCAATATAAGTATTGTTAATTGATTCTGACTTTTTTTTTTGGAGTAGGAACAATCGTAATATTTCCATTCTTTGAATTTTGTGGACCCAAAATTTTAGTAATATTTGTAGGATTACCGTACTCTAATTCAATATGAATTTTTTGGAGGTGCTAAATTAAAATGGAAAAAGGTCAATAATGGTACATTAATACCGGAAAAAATATTACATTATACGACTAGGATGAAAAAAACATAAATCATTTACTTTTAAATGGTGTGCTTTGGTTTTGAGGGAATTCAAACGAGGCCCAATGCAGGAAATACAATTTTTTTCCATTTCATTATGTACATAAGTGTAAAATATCGTAGTTTGAAAGAAATAAGAATAAGATAAGAAACCAAGGACAAATTTTTTTTAAAAAAAGTTTAAATTTTGGTCATCTTTAAACGGCCATAACTCCCAACTCTAGAGGAGTTAGGGCGAGTTCTTCTAATAATTGGGAATCCCTTCCGGAAGTTGGATTTTTGGATTGAGTAAAGTCTAGTCCAAACTTTAGTAAGGGTAAAGTAGTGTTTTCACCTTAGTATTGCCTAATTTGTTTTAGGGGTTTATTAGGAGTAACACCAAGTCTCATTTTATTGTTAGAAAAGTTGGGAACTCTTATGGCCTTGGAGAAAACATGAGAGAAGAGGAAGAGCAAGAATTCTTCGAGAACACCAATAATCATTGAGTGGATGTTGTTTGGGGTGATCACTTTTAAGGTATGAGATATATTTCTCTGTTGGGTTCGTTCACCCACACACCAACATGCTTACTTCAGCATGTTTTTATTGATTGAATAATGAATCTTGAAGTTCTTGATGAAAAATTGTTTAATCCTTGTTGGTAGAGTTGTAGTGTACCTTTATTGGTTTTGATTCATGTTTCTGGGTTGTTTTACGAAATCTAAACTATTGGGTATTGAGTATATTAGTGATCATAAGTGTTGGGGGGAAGATCAACGGATGTTTGGGAGGGTTAGAGTTGAAAATATGAAAACCCATTCGACATGTCCTGTTGCTCCACGCCTCCCAACTCCCCTCAAGACAGAATATGTCCCTCAAGCTCTAGCGCGCCGCACCATCCTAAGCGCTTGAAGGCAGTGTCTATCCGTCAGGATCTAATAATTCGTGCCTTTCAGAGCATCAAGGTCACCTGGATATCCAATTTGTTCGCTATATTTTCATAGTAGTTCCTAAGTGATGTACCTATTCCTAGTTGAGTACAACACTCTAAAGTTCATCTAAACATCATGAAATCATCCATAAACATGAGATCATGATCCTTGATTCCATAATCCAATTCAAGGAAAGTTAAGATCTAACTCAAAGAAGTTAAGAGTCAGGTCTAAAAGTTAAGAACCATGTCAAAGTAAGTTTCTAAAGCATTGAGGAGTCTTAAATATTTTTTTTTACTTTGTTTCAAGGTTCAATGAATGAGTTGACCAAATAAGAAAGAGTTGGATTAAAATATCAAAGGGAACAAAGTATTCCCTAAGAGTTAAGTTTTGAGTTTATCAAAGATTAACAAGTTGAGTTCACTTCTAAAGAGTTATAAGGGAACTAAGTAGTACCTAAGAGTTTAAACAAACTGCTTCAAACTGAGAAAGAAAGGAAGCTAGGCTATCATAGTGCCAGTGAATAGTTTTAGTAAAGGGAAAAAGGAAAATTTAATTTCCAAGAAAGCTTTTGAATCTAAGTTTGAGCAATTACCTCAACTAGAGAAGAACTTTTTTGAAAAACATATGAGCTAAATATTTTGGGGGTAGTATTGAGCACCGATATGGTGACGCGAGGTCATATTAACTCTAGTCTTCATAAACCATGCCACCAATATGGAGAGATAAAGGATCACACTTTTTAGATTATTTGTTAGTGATTTTAGCATCGAATAGTGGATCCACTTTGTTGTTTAGGTTCTATACCGATGACAAGATATAGAGTGATTGTAAGAACCGACAAGTTACCCTAGAAGTTAGAGCACTCATGGGGTGCCACACAGTGTATTTGACCTCTCGTAGGTCTTGTACAAGACCTTTGACATCATTCATTGCATACATGTATGAAAAGTCATGCTAAATTAAATCTTTTCACATGAAATAGTAGTACTTCAAAATATCTCATATATAGAAAATCATAAGGAATGGTTAAGACTCAAAATCGCCATCTTAGACATACAAAATATCTTGGGACACGACACATACATCAAAATATAGAAATATCTAAGTCTACTACAACGCTTTTAACAAAGAAAACTAAACATAATGATGCCCTCAAGTCTAGTGAGGACATACCAACACTTGCTTGAATGAAAGGCTAAGAACCAAGATTCACTTCAAGTACCCCTTCTTTCAAATGCGACCTACACCTTTGGACATAGACAAAATATATGGAATTATTAAATTAGAATGAACTGAGTATGGTGTTATTCATAAAATCATTCTTAAAGGACATTTATATAACGTATGCCCTTTTTGAGTAAAATTTTATAAGATAAGTATAAGAAACCACATTTAACACCAACTTCATACACATATTCACTCCAAATAACCCATATAGAAGAATTAGAAATAATTCAAATCATATAAACATATAACTCTCTTACCAAAGGTAATCCTAGGACTTACTTAGTGAGACAAGAATAGACCGCCCATACACCCTCTCCAAGCACACCTAAACAATCCTTAACACTACCTAAGATAATATTATTCACTATTTAACATTCAACTCACTACGTAAGTCATAATCATTCATTAATTCAATTAATATTGAATTAAACATTTAGAAGACTTCACATAATAGTCTTGCAAAGACCTAGGGAACCTACACTCTAGCACTTTCAAAGCCTACGAATGCCATGTTTAAATAGCGTCCCATTCCACTAAACTAAATGTTGTAGAACTTATACAATACAATAATGTATTCCATATGATGAAAATTGTAAATAATCGAGATAGACTTTACTAGCCAGGCATGGAATCGGGAGTCTACCCTACTCCGATGGAGGGTGTTTGTTACACCCCGAAAATGAACTAGGTTAAACTAGATATAAAACTGCATTTCATAAGTTAATAATGAATTAAAAATGATGTATTTTATCATTGTAATTCCGTTGGTGAAGTTTGGAAGTCAAACGGCCAAGAACATCCGTGATGTTCGGAAAGTGTGCCTTGGAATATGCTAGTGTGTCCTTGACTTTGGTACATGTTTTTAGGTAGTGTTTGGTGTCTAAAACTTGTGGGGATGACTTTAGAACCTATAGGTATGTACCAAGGGTAAAAAATTTAGCGTACAACTCCTCAGGGACAATCCTAAGGGTCCCCAAGGAGGACCCATACGTTGGACAAAATAGCTGCCCAATGTAGTGTACAGGGCCAGAATTTGAAGACAGCCTCACGTCGCGCGCCAGGATCTTGAGATGCATGTGCGTCGCGCGAATGACACAAGGTCCACTGCCTTAAAGTTTTGAAATCACGAAGCAGAGCATTCCCCTCCGCGATGGCGCAAAGAAACCAAGTCCCAGATTTTCTCCACGTCGTGTAATGTTTAAAATTGGAAACTTCAACAAAGGTTAGATAGTGTAAGGGTATTTTTGAAGACCTTTGGGATCATTTTTGAAGATTTAGGTCATTTTAACCTCATTTCACCCCACAGTTTCAACGTAAAGATCAAAATAAAAAATCTCTTCCAAAAACTCTTCTTCGAAAAACCTCATTTTCCTGAAGCTCATCCAAGGAAGAAGATCAAATTATTCAAGTTTTTCAACAATTTCGATGGGTGTCTTTAGATGAGGTTATGATTACATACTTGACTTTCTTTCATTAAAGGTACCCATTCATAGACTTCTTTCAAGAAAGCGGTTTAACAAACTTTGAATATTCTGTTCATTTTGACTCTGAAGGATTAGGGTTTTGGTAAAAAATATATTATGATTGTTTTAATTGTTTGTTGATGAGGGGGGGGTTTATCTTTCTCCTTACCATGTCTATGTAGTTTGTATTCATAATTGTGAAGAGCGCCACACCCATGAGTATTAACCCTATATTGACGCGTAGGAATCATCTCTTTCTTAGATATTCTTATAGCGTGCCAACACTGAGTATACTTATGGTGTGCATTGAATAAAATAATTATTTGTGAATTAGGAAGCATGAAAACTGATGGAATGCGCTCGAAGATTTGAGGTCCAAGGCCACTTCCTGCAATGTCTCCTTTTTATGGTTGAATGTCTCCAGAGAGCTAATTAATGTTAAATGTAAGTTATGCGAAGAAAGTATATTAATGGAAAATATGTACTTATTATAGATTATTTAAGGGTTTCGAGTTAAGGTGAAGGGGGACATAGGAATGGCAACTTTCGTAACCTAGATGAGTCTTAATTTAAAAAATGGGACTCTCTATGAGGGGAAGATGATATTTTGTGGACATTGATGATCCAAACTTAAGAGTCTGTAAGATTTATTTAGGTTAGTCTGTAAGAGTTAATCGTGGACGTATCTTCATATGTAATTAAGCAAGTATTTTGATTAGCCTTGATGAGGCAATATTCACTATATATTAGTGTTGGATATGTTTGATGTCTTCAAGTGTGTATAGTGACTGATTATAAGGTTCTGAGGGTCATCTTAGGTATGCTTATGGAGGTGGTATGAGCGGTCTTTTTTTTGTTGCTTAAGTGAGTCTTAGGAAAGATTTTAGTGAGAACACTACATGTTAGAAATATTAAGCAAGAAGGAATAGGCAATCACTGTATGGTGTAACAGTGAATTAAGTCACGTTACAGGAATATTACCTCATGATTATAATATGATTTTGACAATTAAAAATATGGCCATATTTCAAATAAATGTCCATTTTACTGATTTTTATGCATATGCCATACATAGTACATGTGGTTGTAGTAATCAATGCTTTTATCTATCGGTTATATTCTATAAGGCAATGGAAGCTTTTGGGAAGGAAGACTTGGACATCAGCGATTCTTCAAGAGAAGTGGAAGTATTTCCTTATTTGACTGCGAGGGCATATATGTCGTTTATGTTTCTTATTGAAGTATGGTAAATAGGACTAAGTATTTCCTATTTTGCGTATTGAAGTATGCGGCCGTTAGTGTCCCAAGTATTCCTTGTGTCTCTATATGATGATGTGAGATTGAGCTTAATATTTCCTATGACTTATATTTGAAGAGATTTTAAAGACTGCCCATGTATGTTTTGTGAAAAATTTTTAATTCTCTACATACTTTTCACTCTGGTTATGCGATGATGGACATGTAAGTGCTTGTAAAGACCTCTGAAACGTTAATCATGGAACATTATCTTATTGATATACTTATGCAATTCTTTTTGATAAGCCCTGAAAAGGAAATATCCTATGGTCGTATGTTCGTATGTTTGATGTCTTCAAGTGTGTATGTGACTTATGTCATATGTGTTCCTGAGCGTCATCTAGGTATGGTTATGAGGTTGTATGAGCGTGGCTCTCTTTTGTTGCTTAAGTGATGTCTAAGATCGCTTTTAGTGATAAGGACAATACATGTTAGAAAGTTTAGGAAGAAAAGATAGGCAATTCATTTGTGTAAACAGTGATGTAAGACAATGTCAAGGATATACACTCCAATATAAGTGGGTAAAAAAAACAATGATTTGGTTTTTGTTTTATACTCTTTCTATAGTTCCTATGTTGTTGTAACGACCTGTTAGTCGTTTTGAGCAACAGAGGTATTCTGGAAAAAATGGCAGAGGGACGGATGCCACGAGGACAGTCAAGGGCACGACGGACCGTCGTGGAGGGTGTCGTTTCAAACACACTTAGAAATCTGAAATTAGGTACTGAAAATCGGACTCTCTGAACGTCATGCGGCTGGAAGGACGGACCGTCGCAAGCGCGAGGACCGTCACAGGCCATCCACTTAAAAAACAAGTCTCTGGACCTTGTGACGGACAGCAGGACGGACCGTCGGCAGGCGCGACGGCCCCGTCAGGGCTACGCAGGATCCCATGTCGGGTCGGATGTCTTACCACGTTTTAAGGGGATGTTTTTGAACTATTTCCTGCTTTAATTATAAAGTGAGAGGGTTAATTTAATAAGCCTAATTACTTGGGGGTTAGGTTGGGTTAAAAGAGGTACCTTAAGTTAATTAGTGGATTATTAGTGAGCATCTTTTAAACTTAATTATATAAAATTAGGGTTAAAAGAAAGGGGTTTAATAAAGAAAAACAGAAAGAAAGAAAAAGGGGAGAGAAAGTCGAACGAGAAAGGGAGAAACGAGGAGAAACAAAGCTGGGAAATTGCTTGCTGATCACTAATCTGCGGTGTGAGGTAGGTTATGGTTTATGTGACGAATTCGTAGTGAATCTGTAATAGTGAAATATTATGTGTTGATAGTATGTTAACCCCTGCTATGTGCTTAAGTTGATGCTTGCATGATTATGATTATAAAAATTGGATGAATTAACAACGCATGATGAAGTTATTTGAATCCCAAATCTTGAAAGAACCCTAATTCACTTGATATCTTATATAATGATAATGATGATGCCTAGTATGATAAGAAGGCTTGATTACATATATAATGGAATTGATGATGCCCTCTAGTATAAAAGGAAGGCTGATTGATGAATTGGGGATCGGGTGCCAACGTTCCCCCGGGTCACGCAGATAGAATGAATATGGAGGATCGGGAGTTGTCACGTTACGACACCAGGATAGAATATGGATAGGTGCCACGTTCACCCGGTTTACCAGGATACGACTCATGAGGATTGGAGGTCACGTCCGACACCAGGAAGAATATGGAATCGGGTGCCACGTTCCGCCGGTACCAGGATGGAATTATGAGGATCGGAGTGTCACGTTCCGACACCAGGATTAGAATGAGGATCAGAGTGCCAAGGACGGGCACCAGGAAAGAAATAGTGGATCGGAGTGTCACGTACGGACACAAGAGAAGGAAAGATAATGATATCTTTGAAAAGATAATGAATATACTCAATCTAATGAACTTAATTCACAATGAGTATGCGTTATTGAGGCTGCCTTGAGTCCCTCATGTGTGAACTCGGTTTGTAGTTAGTGATGAAGTTCATGTCTGGTATTGATGGCATGTTGAGTATTGTAGTTGTTTACATTATTATTGACTATTATAATGTTCCCTATTTTGAGTGGCCGATGATGTCTACCTCAGTGACGTTGGTTGTATTGACCCCCCCCTACTTAAGTTCTTCTCGTTGTTTTTGTGTAATGCAGCAAACGTTCCGCAAAACTTCAACTCAACAGCAGATCTAGCCAGTCTTTCACTTCATCGGAAAACTTCAGGATGAGCTAATGCGTCAGCTTGGGGACTGGGTCTTCTTCTTCAAAGTCTTGATGCCTTGAACTTCCGGCATGTTCGACTAGCTTTTAGTTATTTTTTCTTAGAACATTCTTCGTTAAGTAATTGAGATAGATGTCGTGTGATGATGACTTCAGATTTTGGGATAATAATAATAGTATCGAATTGTTTTATTTTTAATGAGGTACGTCTTCCGCAATTATTTCTGTTGATATATCTGTGAAATGTTAAGGTGAGATGGGTTGGTCGCTCACCATAGGAGGGTAAATGTGGGTGCCAGTCGCGTCCTGATTTGGGTAGTGACAAACTGGTATCAGAGCATTAGGTTCATTGGTCTCATCACACAAGAACAGGTCTAGGTTAAGAGCTTAAGGAACGGTAGTAGGGGGACGCCTTACATTTCTTGAGAGGCTATAAGACTTGGAAAATTGCACTCCTTGTCTGTCTTCTTTCGTGCTTATATTGAGTCCAATTGGTATTCTGGTGCGATACGAAATTGGTATCTGACCATCTTCACTCTATTCGCAGATGGGTTTTAGAACTAGACAACGACCGCACCAGCAGCACCACGGAAGACAGAAACGACTGAGCAAGCCATGGGGCTGTAGCTCGAGGAAGAGAACGGCAGGAGGCGGGGGAGAGGCGTGGGAGGACGTTCCTTAGAGGAAGATGACAAGCACTTAGCCCATCTGGATAACTAGGGCGGTGGACTCCTCACCGACGAGGAGGTGATAAGAGAGGGGGAGGAAGGGCGAGAATGAAACAAGGGCAGCAGAAAGAATGAGGAAATGACACCCACAAACCTACCCCAGAGATGATCAACCAAGTACTTGCTTATATTATGGGTTTCCGATCAGGGTCAGGGCACCAGCCAGTGGTTTTCTGCAACCAACACCTCGGTTTCAGAGATACGACATGAGGGGGGGGACTACTATGGCTCCCCGCATGGATGCATCATATGGGAATAGGCACATTTCCAGTCTGAATACTGGAGGCCTAGATGACAATATCAGCATTGAAACTTTTCCGTAAGTTCTTGAAATTGAAACCTGCCAAGTCTGTAATGGGCGCAGAACAGAGGATGGCCTACGAATTTATGGTTGATTGTCATGAGCTACTACACCAAGATGGGTTATAGCTAGAACAGGTTTGGCGTGGAGTTCGTGAGGCTATCAGTTTCAAGGGAACGCCACAAAAAGTGGTGGCGGTCACATGTTGAGGTTGTCAACCAACAGAGGCACCACCTATGAATTGGGAATCATATCTACCCTTTGTTTATGGAGAAAATATATCCCAAGACTTTGAGAGATAGAAAAAGGGACGAAGTTCTGAGTTAGAGAAAGGGAGGATGACAGTTAACGCGTATGAGGCTAATTTCGCGCCACTATCCCAGGATCCCACGGACACCCAACTTTGTTTCGTCCACAAGAACGGATTCGCCGTTTTGTGAAGGGGTTGAGGTCAGAGTTGCGGTTTCAGCCTTTACAGGTAGCGGTCTACGGCCAAACATCCTTCCAAGGGTGGTTTAGACTTGTGTAGAGCGTGGAACAGGATGAAGCCAGACGAACTTCAAACACGACATCGACATCCGAAAAGGTTTCGAAGGGAGGCGAGTTTGAGTTTAATGGTTACTCAATCTAGAGGACAAGAGATCAGGAGGTTACTCAAGGTCGACCAATTCAGTCTTCACTACAATGTGTAGTTGGGGGGTCCCACCACAGACCGGGTCAACCCACTACTCCGAGAGACAATGCAGAACCACGAGAGTGTTATTGATGGGGGAGTTTGGAACATCAAGAGGTATTGTCCGAAACCAGAGTTACCGAACCCACTAGCTAGAGGTAGAGGTGGTTCATGGGTACAGAGGCCGCTTTTCTGGAGACGTGGTGGTCAAGGTAAATGGTGGTTCAGCACAACGGCCGAGGGTGTTGGGCAAAAATGGAGCCACCACTACGAACATGGTAGGGGCAATGGACAGGACAAACGATAGCGCGACAATTGTTACGCTTTCCCTGGGAGATCTGAACGGATGGCCGTCTGATGCTGTTTATCACAGGTAATCTTTTGGTTTGTGATTGCATGGCATCTGTATTATTTGGACATTTGGCCACGTTTTATATGTATCGTTCATCATTTGCTAATGGTCTAAAATTTGCATTGTGAATTACTTGACCAGCATATTCGTTGGTTCTCAACGGGGGTGAGTCTGTGTGGAAGTTGAAAAGGTACATAGGTCTTGTTTGTAGAAACTTTACTGTGGGGAGCAACCACTTTATGTAGATTTTGGTGAATTTTAGAAATGGGTGGACTTTGATTGTATTCGGGGGGATGACTTGGCTTCTCAGCAATTGTGCGATCTTGGCATTGTAATGCTAAAACGGTGAAGTTAGCCAAGCCAGCCTGGGGACAGATCGTTAGTGTGGGGGGGGATACACTTCCATCCGGGCTGCGATTAATCTCCTTCTACGTGATAAGAAAATGGTTAGTAAAAGGGTGTTTAGCTTTCTTGGAACATCTCAAGGATGACATACCCCAAGTACCTTCGATGAGTCGTTCGGTGGTCCGTGAGGTTCTTGAGTGTTCCTGCAGATTTCCGGGTATGACCACCAGATAGGGATATTGACTTTCTGTATTGATCTTGCACCGGTGTCGGTATCTCGCCCCATTTCTTATCCCCCGTTTATAGAAATGGACTCCCGCGGAGTTAAGAGAGTTAAAGCCCACTTCAAGAAGTTGTTGAGCAAAGGCGGTCATTAGACCAAGTTTGCATCTCCTTGGGGGGCGCTCCGGTTTTGTTTGTGAAGAAGAAGGAATGAGGAGTTTTTCGGTTGTTGCATAGACTACGACAGTGAAACAGTGAACCATAAAGAAAAACAAGTTCTCTATCCCTCGCATTTTGATGACTGTTCCGATCAGTTACAAGGTGCTTGTGCTTTTTTCTCTAAGATTGACTTGAGATCCGGTTATTCATCAATTGCAAAATAAGGGCAACGGATGTGCCAAAGACTGCTTTTAGAACCAGGTATGGGCATACGAATTTGTGTGGATGCTTTGGGCCTACGAATTGCCCATCTGCGTTCATGGTTGATGAATGGGATTTTAAGCCATATGTAGGATCTCTTTGTGATGTATTTATTGCATGATATACTGATATTACTCAAGAGTAAGAAGGAACTGAGGCGCATTGAGAATGGTTATTGGAAACGTGAGGAGAGAAAAAAGCTTTATGCAAGTTCTCTAGTGTTGGAGGTTTGGCTAGATGCAGTGTCCTTCTTGGGCATGTGGTTCGAAGATGGGGTGTGATGTAGATACACTTCTAAGATTGAGACAGTGAAGGGAATTGGGTAAGACCACTAACCTGTGTCAGAATACGGAGTTTTGGTGGGGTTAGCTAGCTACTACAGCCGCTTTTGTCAAAGGATTTCTCTTCTATTGCTTCTCCAATTGACTAACTTGACTAAGCGAATGTTCCATTTGTATGTCAGAGAAGTGATGAGGAAAGCTTTTTTTAGAAGTTAAGACTTTGTTGACTACCGCGCCTATCCTCACCCTTGCCGGGTAGAGGGTACAGAAAACTTCAGTGTTTAGTGTGATGCATCCTATTCGGGTTTGGGTGCAGTGCTAATGCAAGAGAAGAACGTGATTGCTTTATGCCTCAAGACAATTACAAAGTGCTTATGACTTAAGATCAACTAATGACTTGAATTGGCGCGGTTCGGTTCGTGTTTGCATTGAAGGAATGGAGACACTATTTCTATGGGGTTAAGTGTGGTCTACACGGATCATCGTAGCCTTGTATCGGTCTTTATCAGAAAGATTGAACTGAGGAAAGGATGGATGGAACTATCTGACGGACTACGATCCTCACTATTTTGTATCATCCGGGAACGGCGAATGTTGTGGCACACGGGATGCCTTGAGTAGAAAAGGCGGAAAACCTGGGAAAGTCTAGCTCATTTGCAAGCCACTAGACGCCATTGGCTAGAGAGGTTCAGACTATGGCTACGACTCGGATGAGGTTGGAAATAAAATGAGAAGGGCGGATGTTGGTAGTGTGGAGTCAACGAATCTTCTTTTCTTGACCAAGATTAAGGGAAAACAAGTTGATGATGAGAAACTAAGCGAATCCGAGATACGTGTTTGCGAGGACCCGACGGCTAAAGAAGCAACAATCGACGAGGAAGGTGTCGTTGAGGATAAGGAAGGGTTATGTGTACCCCGCATGATGATTGTGATCAACACTATTCTTGTAGATTTAAGAAGCTGCATAGTTCCAAGGTATTCTATTACATCCGGGTGCAAACCAAGATGTATCGCGACCTAAAACAACCTTTGGTGGAGTAGACTGAGCGCAATATGTTGACTTTATTGCCACGACAAGTGTCCAAACTGTTCAACAAGTGAAATATGAACCACCAAAGGCCGGAGGAACACTTCAAAGAATGCCCAGTTCCGGAAGGGAAGTGGGAGAGAGTGCAATGGACTTTGTTGGTTGGTCTCCAAAGACAAGGGGAAGTTTGATCAATTTGGGGTAATTGTGGACAGATTGACTAAGTCTTCGGATTTCATTCCGTAAAGGTGACTCTACAATGCAAGAGAAGTTAGGAAAATATACATCGAGAAATCGTTTCGAGTGCATGGGGTTCCAACTATCCCATTATATCAGATAGAGGTACGCAGTTTACATTCGATGTTTTGGAAAACCATTGCATGCAGAATTGGGTAACTAGGTTGGACCCTTAGTACCCGCGTTCCATCCTCAGACCGATGGTCAGTCTGACCGCGGAACGATTCAGGTGTTGGAGGGATATGCTCTGCGCATGAGTGATAGAGTTTGCTGGTGGCCATTGGGCATAGCTTCTACCTTTGGACAGAGTTTTCGTACAATAATAGAAATCACTCCAGTATGATATCGGCTCCATTTGAGGCATTGTATGGAGGAGGTGTTTGTGTAGATCTCCACCTTGGTTGGTTTGAGGGCATTTGGGTGGACATTGGGGCGGTTACCGATCTCTGGAGGGCATTCGTTAGAAAAGGTGAAGGGCATTTCAAGAAAACTTCTAGCGGCGCCAAAGTAGACAAACCAGGAGTATGACAGACGGGAAGGTTAGAGACTTGAGTTATGGAAGGTGAACAATGTCTTGTTGAACGGTTTCACCCATGAAAGGGGGTGATGCGGTTGCAAAAGAGGTAAGCTAAGTCAAGGTATATTGGACCATTTGACACCGGTACAAGGAATAGGGGAGGTGGCTTATGAATTAGCCTTGACACCAGGGCTGCTCGGCGTCATCCGGTCTATTTACATGTGTCCATTGAAGGAATTACAATGGGGATGGAAATTTACATTATCCGTGGGATTCAGTTTTGCTTGATGAGAAATTGTCTTATGGAGGAGGACTGTTGCTATTTAGATAGCAAAGAAGTTCGCAAGTTCGAGGTCAGAGAGATTGACATCATCAAGGTGAAATGGAAGAATCGACTGGTTTGAAGAAGCCACTTGGGAGAAGGGGCAGATATGCGGGAAAGCATACCCACATCTGTTTACGGATTCACGGTACTTCCTTTCGGACACTTGTTCCTTCTTGTGATCATCGGGTGTTACGACGAACGTGGGTAATTGGTATTATTTGTAACGACCTGTTTAGTGTTTTGAGCAACAGATGTTATTCTGGAAAACTGGCAGACAGGTGACGGAGGCCAGACGGACCGTCAAGGGCACGACGGACCGTCGTGGAGGGTGTCGTTTCAAACACTTAGGAAAACTGAAAGGGGGTAATGAAATCGACCTCTCTGAACGTATGACGGAAATGGCAGGACGGACCGTGCAAAGCGCGACGGCCCGTCACAGGCCATCCACTTAAAAACAAGTCTATCGGAACCTTTGGTGAAGGGACAGCAGGGACGGCACAGTCGCAGGGCGACGGCCGTCACGGGCTACGCAATCCAGTTCGGGTCGGATTTCTACACGTTTTAAGGGGACATTTTGACTATTCTGCTTTAATTATAAAGTTAGAGGTGTTAATGTTAATAAGCCTACTTATTGGGGGTTAAAAGAGGTAACACTTAGTTAATTAGTGGATAGTTATGCAATCTTTTAAAACTAATTAAGTAATAAATATAGGGTAAAAAGAAAGGAGGTTTTTGAATAAACAAAACAGAAAGAAAATGGACAGGAGAAAGTCGAACGCGAAAGAGGAGAAAACGAGGAGAAAACAAAGCTTGGGAATGCTGGCTTGATCACTTAATCTCGGTGGAGGCTAGTTATGTTTTATGTTACGATTATTCGTAGTGAACTCTAATAGTGAATATTTATGTGTTGATAGTATTGTAAACCCTGATATGTGCTTAAGTTGTATGCTCAGCATCCTTATGATTATAAAATTGTTGTGAATTTAACCAAAGCATGATGAAGTTATTGAATCCGCAAATTGCTATGGAAGAACCCTACATCAAGGATATATTAATTAATGAGGGTAAGTGATATGGCCTTAGTATGAAAAGATAGGCTTGATAAATTTCATATAAGTGAGAATGATGATGCCCCGGTATAAAAGAAGGCTTGGATGAATTAGGAGGATCGGGGGGTGCCAGCGAGTCACAGGAAGACCAGGATAGAATGAATATGGGATCGGAGGTCTACAGTTCCGACACCAGGATAGATAGGATCGGGTGCCAAAGTTCTCCACGGTTATGACACAGAGATAGAATATGAGGATCGGAGTGTCACGTCCGACCACCAGGATAGAATATGGATCGTGGTTGCCACGTTCCGGTTACCAGGAGAGAATATGAGGATCGGAGGTACGTTCCGACACGAAGGATAGAATGAGGATCGGTGGGCCACGTTCCTCGGCACCAGGATAGAAATAGAGGATGGCGTGTCACGTACCGACACAAGAGGAAGAAAGATAATGAAATCTTGAAAGATAATGAATATACTCAATCAATGAAAGATTCCCAAATGAGCTATGGGATCTGAGGCTTGAGTCCTCAGGTGTGAACTAGGTTTGTAGTTATTGATGAAGTCATGTTGGTTATTGCTGCAATTGTGACTGTTGAGTAGGTAGGTGATTTACAATTATTGATTATACTGTTCCCTATTTTGAGTGGCGATGATGTCTACTCAGTACGTGGGGTTGGACTGACCCCCCCTACTTCATTGTTTCCTCTGATTGTTATTTGTGTAATGCAGCAAACGTTCCGTCACTTCAACTCAACAGCAGATCTACCAGCTTCACTTCATCGGAAAAATTCAGCGGTGAGCTTTAATGCGTCTAGCTTGGACTGGGTTTCTTCGTCAAGTATTGATGCCTTGAACTTCGGCAGGGAGTGTTTTCTAGCTTTTTAGTTATTTTGTTCTAGACATTCTTAGTTAAGTAAGTTGAGATAGATGTGCTGTGATGGATGATTCCAGATTTTGGGGATAAGAATAATAGTATCGAATCTGTTTTATTTAATGAGTTAAGTCTTCCGCATTATTTTCTGTTGCTATATCTGAAAAATGTTAAGTTTAGATGGGTTGGTTCGCGAACCATAGGAGGGTAAATGTGGGCTGCAAGTCGCGTCCCTGATTTGGGCGTGAAGTTGTTAAATGTTTTCTATGATTATAATATTTATTTCAAATGAAAAGATGCATATTCCAATAAATGTCCATTTTCATGATTTTTTTGCCTTAATGCATCACTAGTACATTGGTTGTACTAATCCATGCATTTCTGTATCTTCTTTATATTCCACGATAGGTGAGGAGCGTTTGGGAGGAAAGACTTGGACCGTAGAATCGTTCAATAGAAGTTAAAGTAGTTATGTACCTCACTATTTGACTCGAGCAATTATATTATTTATTCCCTCCCTCTGTTTCATATTGAAGTATAGGAATAGACTAAGTATTTCTATGTCCTATTGATGTATGGGCAATATACAAATATTCTTGTGTTTTAAGATGATGGTGATTGAGACTTTAATTTTTCTAGGACTTTATATGAAAGAGATTTTTAAGGACTATGTTAGTTTGCGAAAATTTTAATTTCTGTAGTACTTTTCACTATGTTATGTTTTTCTACGGATGGAATGAGATGTGTAAGGGATTGTTAACGGAACTTACGAGAGGTCAAGTACGCGGTTGTGATTCGAGATTTCCTAACTTGTAGGGTGTGGTTTCGGATTTGGACAGCTTTGTACAGAGCATAGGTTGTGTGAAGTAGTATTAGGAATCATAAAGTCTCATCAAGTCAAGTCTGTAGAGTCTTGACCATTGGGTGAGTCGCGGGACACATTTATTGGCGAGAGGATATAACAAGATTGATTTTTCCTTCTTTTCTACTCCTATGTTGTGCGGTAGAGTAAAAGTTATGATTACTATTTTCTTATGGTTTTTCCTTTTGTTTATGCGAAGGTAAATACAAGGAGGACACTTTCTAGGAGTGTTGAAGAGAATGAGGTGCAATAGGAGATTCCTTCTCAAGTTGAGGAAGTTGAGAAAGTTCCTCAAGGTTCTAAAGTATCTCAAGGTGATCAAGTCCCCATATTGGGATGAGGTGATGAGGATCCCCAGAATCGAGTAATAGGGATATTAGAAAGGCTTTTCTTTCTTTAGCCCGAGCAATGACGACTCAAGTGAAATTGAGCATGGTGGATAGGTTAATGTTGTGGAGACAACTATGACATCTAGGTTAACTACTGAAGTGAATTTGTGAATGGTGCCTAGAGTGAATGATGTGCAAAGCACCGTGACATCTAGGTTAAGAGACTTTGTGAGGATGAATACTCTTATCTTTCTTGTCTCTATGGTGGGAGAGGATCCCCAAGAGTTCCTAGATGGAGTGTATAAAATGTTGGGTTCTATGGGGGTTACATCTAGGGATAAGGCGGAGTTGGCTTTGTGCCAATCGAGGGATGTTTCTCCAAAATGGTACACTCAATGGAAGGAAAATAGGCTAGAAGAATCGAGTCCTATTGAGTGGGATGAATTTATGGAATCTTTTCTTAGTAAGTACTTTCCCCGTGAAAGGAGAGAGGTTAACGTAGAGGAGTTTATCAATCTCAAGCAAGGTAATGTGAGCGTTGAGGAATACTCTTTGAAGTTCTCAATGTTATCAGTATATGCCCATCTCTTGTGTCTAATCCATGGGATGAAATGAGTCATTTTGTGATGGGTGTAGCCAATCTAGTGAGGGAGGAATGTCGTACGACGATGTAACATGATGATATGACCCAAGCTAGACTCATGGTGTATGCACAATCAATTGAAGAGTCTAAACTTATGAGGATAGTTAGAAGATTGAAAAGGAGTTGTGAAAGAAATCAAGAGCATCCTAGGTTCAAAAGATGGGTCAATCTCAAGAAGAATCTAGGAGTGCTAAGTTCAAGATGGAGAAAGGAGGTGGTTCCAGAAATGGCAAGCCTGCATGTGTCAAATGTGGAAAAAAAACATTATCGTAAGTGTCTATTGGGTACAGGGTGTTTCTTTGGTTTTGGCAAGGAAGGACTGAAGGTGAGAGATGGTCCTAACATTGTTTCTAACGGAAAAAAGGGTAATCAAGTTACCCCTAGTGTTCTAATGGAAAATGATCTAATAAATAGGCATTTCTATACACTCCGGACTAGAGGAGAGAAGCCGAATTAGAGTGATGATTATGTGGGTAATTCTCTTTCGCTTGTTGTGATATGAGTTCCTTCTAAGTGTGGGAGTGTGGTTAGTAGATGGGGTAGAAAGTCTTAGAAGTTGTTGTAGTGCATGGTTTTTAGGAGTTTGCTTGAAATTGAATTTCATTAACATCTTGCATTGTGTATTTTATGAAGCCATGATAGTTTTGTAAGATCTAGTTACATGGAGATACTTTGAATATTAGAAAGTTTATATCATGAATTGATAAAAAGTTGCATCATTGAATTTTTTTTGCCTAAATCACTGGTCAAGAGCCTAGTACGTTCTACTATTTTTCCCTTTCCCCCCCTTTTTTTTTTTCCCCCTTTTTTTTTTTCTTAATATTTTGAAATCGACTAATGGTTGATGAATTCTGACGTATGTTAAATGGAGGTTTATTATGGTTATGTTTTGCTATGGTATGGTCACGAAGGTTGGTAGTTGGTCTCTATCTTGGAAGTGTTTGGAGAGTGACAAGGACATTCCCGAGGACCAAAGGTTGGTCAATGAGAAGATTGTAAAGACCCAAAATGACTTAGGTGAAACTAGAGCCTAAACATGATTTTCATGATGTATAAGTCTTAAAAAGGTTTATTACTAGTGGTCTTATTTAAATAGGCAGTCAGTGTTGTAAGAGGTAGTTGTATCCTGGAAGCAAACGTCAAAGGGACGACCATCGTTTCGACGACGAAAGTATCTATTGTGCCTCATATGTGGTTTTATGTTTTTATGTGTGATCCATGAATTTGTAAGGTCTTTAAATGAGTTAATATTTTGTATATAGGCAGTGTGTCATGTTTCGTGAAGTTTTGAGTTCAAACATCCAAGAACGTCAATGACATTCGAAAGATATGCCGTGAAATGACCTATTGTGTCTAGGCATGTTTTGTCAAGTTTTACATGTTCGTTTTGGGTGAAATACATAAGAGAGGTGGTAAACCGTAGAATATCATATTTTTCTTGAATTGTTCGGGCATATATCCTCAAGGACCAACCAAGACTCCTTGAGGAAGGATCCATATTGGTGGCCAAAAATTACCCAAGGCACTCAACCTACGGATGGAAATCGACGGCATGTGGCATGGTCAAAGCACCGTAGGTGGTGGGCGTCATTTGGTAATTAGCCTGTGGATCTAAGATATCAGTTCCAGGTCTCTAAACCCATCGACGAATGCCAAGACAGCTAGTGAATGGACCTACGCCCCATCGATATACAACTGTCGATGGTGGTCTGACTCCACGCAGCTTTACTATAAGTTGAGCGGTGAAGTTGTTATTTGACCCAACTTCCAAATAATACTATTGGAGGTTAATTTGGGGTATTTTGGATATTTTAAATGTGTATATAAGTGTTTAACACATAGAATATTTCATCTTCCAAATCAAAACCCAAACCCTTAGAATTCCCAAAGACTCATTTGAAGTCCCAAAAGCTAGGATGAGATGGTGGGAAGAATTGAGTGTCGATTATTCAACAAAGGGAAGAATATCATCATTTAGGTATGGATTTTGAGCCGTGAAAAAGGTTTAAATCAAGGATCCAAACTCTCAAGCTGTTTTCTAAAGTTTCGATTTAAATGTACAATTTCACGATCTACCATGGGTTCTGCATGATTATTTTTTTTTTAACTGTATTATGGCTTGCTTTATGTTGCATAATGATTTTAACAAATATTAAATAGGAACCGAATGGTGTGAAGCCACACTTGACTAAGCCCCCGGAGTAACCGATAATGGATCTAATGCTGATCGAATTCTATGTAGTTATGTGGGTTATCATTTAATGTAATAATTTTAGTAAAGGTATATCTAGATTTTATTAGATTGATGAATTTATATTGAATTTAACAAAGAATTGTTATATTGTAGTTTTTATGTGCAATTGTGTTAATGGCCTGGTTAAGGATCTTGTTCTATAGGACACTTACTGTAAGTTGACTTTGATTGAAGTGTTGAGGATGATTGGGGGTATGATGACCTACCTATTCTTAATTTTTTTTGTTTTTATGTACCAATTAATTGGAGAACTGGTATATTCAACTTATGTTCAGTGTTATGTTCTTTTACTTGCAAATTCGACTGGGCCTTGGCGGAGTACATGAGGAATTATGATGATCATTAAACGTATGTTTTTCTACTACTTGAACTACATGCTGGCTTTATTTTTCATGTAGTCTTGTTATTGAATCATTACAAAGATATCTCATATGTGAAATCCACTTATGTCGTCATCTCTCTATTCATGTCATCTTTGTTGATCATGTTAGCCTCTAACTTTGACCATATGTTGATAGTCTTTGGGTGAGTCTGGTTATTCCTACTTTACTATATGAGTCTTTTATGGTATACTGATGATGTATGATAGTATACATTATGCGTTGCAGGATGTTAGCGCGTTGTTTCTTCGCCGCCTTCTAGAGGTTGACATGGCATTCATGAGCAAAAGTCAAGTATATGGTGTCTTGTTTGATTGACTTGTGTTCCTTAAGTGATTTATATATGATATGGAATATATGATGTCTTGATTTGGATGTCTAAACTAGTTTTATCTAAATATATGAATGAATCTGACCTTAAATAATGTTAAAGAGAGTCTTTTAATGTAAAAAACCTTGACTAGTTAGTAAGGTGAAGAATGTGCAGTCATACGCCGTAATGGCATCCTTCAAAGTAAAAAACAACTGAGGATTTTTTACTGAGGTTAATTGGATGCCTTAACAAATTCATATTTATCCTGGAACTTGTTCATCATGAGCTCTTGTCGCCATTGTGATTGGTAGCCCTAGTAGCTATTTTCCTTTGGTAGGCTAAATGTGATTGGGTTAGAAAAACTTGTTAGGAACCTTTTTAACGGTGACTATGTGTGAATTATCTATAAGGAAGAAGGATAGCAGACGTGAATTTGAAAAGGAAGTAGATTTTAGTAATGTCCTTTGGTCTCACGAATGCACCGGCGCGATTTATGGACATAAGGAATTGGGTGTTTTGAGACTCGATTCATTGCATTTATTTCATTGACGACATCTTGGATATTCAAAAAAAAAATGAGAGGTATCATACAGTAATTGGGGTGGTATTGCAAACCCTTAAGATATCAATTGGTTGCGAAGTATAGCAAGTGTGAGTTTTGGTTAAGGGTGGTGACATTTCTTGGGGCAATCATATCAGTGAAGGAGTTGACGTTGATCCAAAGAAAATGGAGGCGGGACAAATTTGCCTAAAAACAGTTTGACTCAATGCGACATCCACGGAGGTTTTAGGTTCGGCAGGTTATTATCCCCGGATTGTTCCACCTGGATTGGTTCTAGGAATTCAATCTCCCTTGACTACTTTGACCAAAAAAAGTAAGAAATTTTAGTGGTCGGAAGCATGTGAGAAGAGTTTTCAAATGTTAAATTATAGGCTTACTTCCGCTCCACTGTTGAGCTTACCGGAGGGTACAAAAGGTTTTGTTGTGTATTGTGATGTATCCAAAGTGAGTTTAGTGTGTATGGTCATGTAACACAGGAAGGTGATAGCCTATTCTTCTAGGCAACTTAAGGTGAATAAGAGAAACTATCCAACTCACATTCTTAAGTTAAAGGCCGTAGTGTTTGCCTTAAAAATATGAAGGCATTACTTGTATGGGGTACATGTTGATTTATTTATTGAACATAAGATTCTCCAATATGTGTTTACCCAAATGGAGTTGAATCTCCGAAAAAGAAGGTGGTTAGAATTGTTGAAAGATTTTGACATTAGTTTCTTCTATGACCCCGATAAGGCTAATGTGGTTGTGGATTCCCTATGTCGTATGACTATGGGTAGGGTATCTCACATTTACGAAACCAAGAAGGACCTAGAGAAGGATTTACATAGTTTGTCTAGGTTGGGTGTGAGATTAGAAGATTCACTGGATGGAGGTTTCATGGGTCATAATAACTCCGAGTTATCATTAGTGGTTAAGGGGAAGTCAAAAAATATCTTGAAACAGTTAATGAAGTTAAAAGAATCGATTCTCGGCAAGTTAAATGAGTCATTCTCCTTAGGTGGGGGGATGGTGTGTTGAGGTACCCAGAGATATTGTGTGTTCCCGATGTGGATAGATGGAGGGACCAGATCCTTGAGAAATCCCATGAGTCCCGGTACTCCATTCATCCAGGTTTGACAAAAATGTATTATGACCTTAGGGAAATATTCTGGTGGGAAGGTTGCCAACAAGCAAAAGCAGAACATCAAAAGCCGTGTGGCTTACTACAAGAGATCCAAATTCTTACTTGGAAATGTGAGAATATCAATATGCATTTTGTAGTGGGTTTACCTTGGACTCAAAAGTTATATGATTCTATATGGGTGGTTGGGGATAGGTTGAACAAGTACGCTCACTTTATTACCGTCAAGTCTACTTATTCGGCGAAATATTATGCTAGGATCTTCATAGATGAGATTGTGTGTCCCCATGTTATTCTGTAATCAATCATATCGGATCGGGGTGCACAATTCACATCTAGGTTTTGGAGGTTATTCCAAAAAGAGTTGGGTACTAAGGTGAAATTGAGTATTACTTTTCATCCCAAAACGGCTGGTCAAGAGGAACGCACTATTCAAACCCTTAGGGATTGTATCATTGATTTCAAGGGAAATTGAAATAAAAATTTTCCTTTGGTGGATTTGCATATAATAATAGTTTTCATTCATCCATTTCCATGGCTCCTTATGAAGCTTGTATGGTAGGATGTGTAGTTCTACTATTGTATCGTTTGAAGTTGGAGAGCCTTCGCTTCTTCGTCCCTATTTGATTTATAAGACTTTGGAGGAAGTCCATATCATAAGGAACAGGTTGCAAACAACCTATAGTCGGCAAAAGTCTTGTGCAGATCATCGAAGTAGGGATTTGGAGTTTGAAGAATGTGATAAAGTGTATTTGAAAATTTCACCAATGACAGGAGTGGTTAGATTTTACAAGAAAGGGAAATTGAGTACTAGTTATGTGGGTCCCTATGAAATCTTGCAAAGAGTTGGTAAAGTTGCCTATGAATTTAAACTTCCTAGTTAATTTGCTTCGGTTCATCTGGTTTTCCATGATTCTATGCTTAAATAGTGTATTGGTGATCCCGAGTCTATTCTTCCTGTTGATGGTCTTTGTGTCAAGGATAATATCTCTAATGAGGAAAAGCCAGTTCAAATTCTTGATTGGCAAGTCAAGAAGTTATGAAATAAAGAGGTGCATTCCGTAAAAGTTTTTTGGAAAAATCACCTAGTTGAGGGTGCAACATGGGAGGCCGAGGCCGACATGAAGTCCTGTTACCCTCGTCTTTTTGATAATTAAGATTAGTCATAAATATGACTAGAAATTGAAGTTTCATGGTTTTTGGTGAAGTTTTTCAAAAATATGCATTTTTGTGTTGCATTACTGTGAATTACAATAAGCTCGTGCTTAAAACTTGAAATTTTGTCTTTAGATTTGTTTGAGTTATGTTGTGCATTTCGATATGGGGAGCCTTGGTGAAAGTTATGTGACCTATTGATATGTTGAACTTTCTACTAATTGACGCATGTAATGTATGTTAAGCTTATGAGTGTTGTGAGAAAGAAAATCCTAATGTAGGTTTCATGAGGTTTAAACACTTCTTTTAGAACTACGGTAATCATTATAGGTCATTGAGAAAGTTTAGGAACCAAAACGTCCACGATTTTCTGAAACTAGTGCTAAGAGGTGCTGGCGTGCCTTAGCCTATTTGACAAGCTTTTAAGAGTCGGAAATTCATGAAATTAGGTGGAAGGGTGTGTAACATGTGTTAAAATTATTCATGATCAAAACGTAAGAGTACGATTCCCCAAGGACCAACAAAGGGCCCTTGAGGAGGACCCTAGCACGTAGGAGGCAACATTGCCTTGGCAGTGTGCACCAATGAAACCTAAACGACGGGGCGTGTGTTGATCAACTGGGCGTCGATGCCAACCATCAACCAACACTTAGATAATTCGTGGAAGAACATTACCTGTATAGGCTCTGAACAGATCGTCGGATCTGCAGCACGGTGGGAGGCTTGGTCCGAAGACTGACGCACGATACATCCATAGCGGTGTCGTCTGTGACACTGCCAATTTCCTTCACATTTGAAGTTCGTCTCATTTAGTTAATTAAGGAGTTAGGTGGTTATTTATGGGTTTAAGGGAGTCTAATTAAGTTAATTAACCCCCATATAAAGACCCAAGCCCCCATTAGTCTAAACACAACTCACAAAATAAACACTCTTCCTTCTCTCTTCTTTTTCTCTCTATTGGAAGACACCACAGAAAACAAGGTAGGGGAGTTTTTGGGGACTGTAAAGGAACTATTTCACCAACAAATCTTTTATCAAACGTTGATTTATGGAATCGAATTCTCCTTTTGAACTTCTTTCCTCAAAGGGCTCCTTCAAAGTATTTTAAAAGTTGGGGTTTCAAGTGGGTTTCATTCAATTACAAATTTGAAGGTATGAACTGAGTTGTTTATGAGTTATTTAGGATATAATTAATAGACTAACATGTATTTTAACATTATTATGATAATTGGTGATGGTTTCATCTAGAAAGAAGAACATGATTCTTAACCTTTAACCCTCGCTTTGATGTTGAAGTGCTTAGGTTGGATTGTGATTCAATTGACTTGGAGAAGTAGTTAAATCACGTGTTATAGGATGTATTTGCACTAAAATGAACAAATTAGGATTATTTGGGTAGGCTTTTCATCTAGTTCTTAGAAGTAAACTAGGTTATGAAGAATTGACCGAGGTATCTTCCTTAAACTTTGATTTAGTATTGAATGTAATGGCGGTAATATCTTCGAGTGTTGTTATCATTTGATTATTGAATTATCATATGTGGGTAAATCGAATTTAATTTAATTTGGGAGTACTTCAAAACCTAAATTAAATCAAAATGAGGAGACTATGTAAGTCTATTACTCTACTTTCTCCCCTTATGATTATTGTGGTTAGTTTATAATTTTAATATTGATTCAGTTTTGTGCTAGGATGATAGTTTGTATGATGTTAATTGACATTCGTGACTATTTAGTGGGGAGGTTGATTAAGGTGTGCGTGTTATAAGTATTTGTGATGACTATTCAATGTGCATATTTGAGTGAAAAATGTGCTATGTGTTACCCCAGTCCCTCAATGATTTGATGACAGGTCTATCTCATGCAATTGTTATGAGACATATGAGGATGATTATTATTTGTATCAAAGGATATACCCTGATGCCTAAACATGTTTTGGTAATAAATACTTAAAGACATTTTCCAATAGAAGGGGACTAATCTTAGAACCGGAGTGGAACTTGACAAATGTGAGGTGATGACTTCCCAAAGAGGAGTTCACCCTATCGTTGTACAGAGATTTTTTTTTGACTCTTCCCAAAGAGGATACTCACTCTAATAGATTCCCATGAGAGGAGGCCCCAAGCACCAATGTGTAGTGAATAGTAGGAAATATACTATCATCTCATTGAACTTGAACTATGTTGAACCCATAGGAAGATAGCGGTTAAAGGCGTCACCTAGAAGACAACATTTATGTTTTAGTTTTACATTGGCCGGTAGACCAAGTATTCATGTTCATAAGGTTTTACAAACACCCGACCGATTACACCCTTCACTCTTGTGATCGATTTCCTGTTCAGGAAAGTTCCCTAAATCATGAAAATGAAGCATGAGGTATGAACTAACTAAGTGACTTAAAAAGGCTTATGCTTAGCCTGCGTAGGGTATGGGACTCTACCAGCATGCGTAGTTGCCTAATTGGAGCTTTAGAGATTTAATGAAATTTGGGTATGTAAAAAATATAATGATAATATGTTAGATGAACTTTCCACATTATTGATACTATATGTTTGTTAGTTCACTTATGAGTATTGTTGGGTTATGTTGTTAAAGTAAGATGAAATCTATATGTAAATGTCATGTTATTTGAAGTAGGGTGTTTGTCCATGATTCTTTTTGGGTTATTTGATCTAGTGAGGTTATGGGACTTTGCTTGGTCATTGTACTTGTTGACTTGATGAGGATTCATGAGTAATTGTATTGCTTATTTTTATATGGTTATCTCTAATTCATGTTTGTGATGTTATTCCTTATTGATAGGGTGGTAGTATATTATGGGTTTAAGTATGATTGAAATACATATTACTTGTTTGAGTTAGTAAGCATGTTTTATAACTTGGTATGACTTGCTTGATTATGGATAAGCCTTTAAAGGTTAAAATGACATGGTTTGAACTAAAGGTCCCTTTTTAGAATGATTTGATCTTATATGTACATATGGTCTCATACTTAGTACAAGTGTCATACTAACCCTATATTCTCCCTTTTCCCCATACATTTTAGGTTCCGGTTGTTGAAGGCTCATTCAAGATCACTTGAAGAAGTCTTATTGTCTATCATCCAAGTGGGTAGGTCCTCTCTTTTCGAGGACGATGCAAATATCTAGTTATGGAGTTGCTTTATTTTTCTTTAAGACTCTTATGTTCATTCTATTTTCACTTGAATACTGTTGGTATAAGGCTATATGTGTCTTTTTCACATTGATATAGGGCTATGCCCAAATAGTTATGATCCTTTGGATGGTATGAGATAAGACAAATCCTTAAGACTATATTCTATCTTATGTATATGTATATGTTCAATAAAAGTAGAAGTCTATGTAACCTTTGTACGAAGGGTCTATGTATACTCAATATATGCATATTATGTGTATGTATAGGTCTATGTAAACCTCCAAGTAGAAGTAACAAAAGTTTTAAATTTTCCGCTAAATTCGACGTATGAATGAAATGATATAAACTAAGAGGTTAGTTTTATTCCTCAAAGAGGACAACGATGTCCTTTACGTCTAGGGGGTAAACCCAAATGTGACAATGACCCCATGCTCAATCGAATTTCTTAACTTTTGGCGTATGAAGTGGGTTTAAGGTGCATGGTTTGATATTGTTAGAACTATGGTTTTGTCTATATTATGTTGTGATTAGATACTGCCTTATTATGCTTTGTTATGTAGTGTTTGGTGAGATATTGAGGAAACATGGTGAAGGCTTGGATGAAGGATAACTTGTTCTTTCTGGGTTAGGTTATATTGAAATATTCTCGAGTTTTATGGTCCACCTTTAGTGGTGGTGTTTAATTAATGTATATGAAGTTATATGTGTATTGTGAGGATGGACTTGAAGGCATTATATGTGATGTAAAGTGATGATTTTGATATGTATATGCATGATATGTGTTAGAAATTTGAAATGAGTGTCTTGAAGGGTTTATGTCGAAATGAATATGTATAGAACAGAAGAGGAGGGAACAGAAGCGGGGGGATGGGGCTGATATTGGCGTCGCTACTTGTTCATTGTGATATTTTGCTCCGGCCTGTCTCGCAGTCCCTCCGCTGCCTCATAGTTATTATGTGACAGGTGTTGCTTCCCCTGTAATCACACAGCAATTGAATGCATGAATAAAGTCAATAAATTAAACTGGGGATCGTAGGGTAGGCATTCTTGTGGGGCTAGGATGAAGGTGTCTAAACATCCTTAAACTACTTTCCTATGTATAACAGGGGAATTTTGGGTGAACACTCTTCGTGGTTGAGATGTGTGTTTAGTAACAACCCACTATTCCCGCTCAGCTTCTAAAATAGGTTGGAGGTTGGTACCCTTCGAGTTTGAGTGTGGTTGGTCCATAGTTATCTTTAACCTAAATTCAATGAATGTTTAAGATTCCATGGAGTTAATGCTATCACCAAGCGTATTTCAGAGAGGGGGGTAAACTTCATGAGTATAACTTTTAGCAACAATGTACCTCTTGAGATGTGTTTCCTCATCAGTAGAGAATGAGTTCTTAGAGCATCTCCTTATTCCCTTAATTATGCTCCCGCTGTAGGTGTAGCTATTCGAGAATCCATGTAAAGTAAATGAATATGAAAATTTTTTCGTCCTTAGGCTATGATTGATCCCTCATCCTGTAGAGTTTAATATTGGGGATTCCATTCTATCTCTCTTAGAAGGTTCACGGGGAGCACCCCTAGTGTAACCGCGGTGCAGTTATCTCTTAAGGAAAATATTAGCTTACATACATCATTATATACCCCCCCCCCCCCCCCCCCCCCCCCCCCCCCCTCATAGCTTAAAAATGCTGAATTTTAAAAACCATTTACAAAAAAAAAATTCCACTTCGATATTGCGTTGTTTTACGTAGACCTCTACATACACATAATACTTATATTGAGTATATAGAGCCTTCGTACAGGAAAATTACACAGTCTTCTACTTCTATTGCACATAGATATATAGGATATCGATAGTCTCAAACGGATGTATCATCTCATAACCATCTAAAAAGAGTATAATAATTTTGGCCTATCCCATACATCAATACTAAAAGAGCCATATATATGCTATATAATCTTTAGTACTCAAAAGAAAAGCAAAGAGCATAGAAGTCTTAAAACTACAATAACATCATAAGCTTGATTGTGGTATTTCTCTCGGAAAGTGAGGACCTTCCAACTTGGATGAATGAGAATTCCAACCCTTCCTTCGAAGTCGTCTCAAAAGCCCTTTAATGACCGGAACCTAAAATGTTGGGGGAAAAGGGAGAAAATAGGGTTAGTACACTACTTGTCCTAAGTATGAGACCATATGGACACATATCGTGAAAGCGTGCAAAAAGGACAATTCCTTCAAGTATGCAATTTACTTGAAAAGACCTATGCCTTCAGAACCATGCTAATAACTAGACATATTCATAAGACAAAACATGTACGTGGGGTCATAACCCCAAGAATACTAATCTTAGTTAAGTCAACATGCACATCACAATAATTTGAACCATGACAAGACATTGGTATCATCAAGTTATAAATAGCAACAAGCAATCGATGAGAGTTCATTACAACATACTCAAAGCAAACAATTACCCATTACCCTCTTACGTAAACTAGTGCATGACAAGGCAAATACCCAATACATATCAATAAAGTTAACCCATCAAGAAACATGGCAATAGTTAAATTTCATCAAATAACATATCATTTAAGAGTACAAATCTCATACATTAGAAATAGAGACGAAACACATATTCATTAGTGAACACGAATCATATGTAGTATGATCAATTGCAAGGTCATATACATCATTCATTTACCATTATAAGCACTATATTTTAACACATAAGCTAAAAAAACCCCTTAGTCCTCCTTTTACAGTTTTATTAATGTTCATTTTAACTTTTTGGAAACATGATGACTTAGCCAACATAGACCATCTTATCTAAATCGGATCTGTGTCTGGAACCCTACACAAACCGAAGGAAGGAGGGCGGACTACTTGCTAAGGTTATTAATCAAACCATGCACATGAACACCTATGTGGAGCCACTATTTATCTTCCTATGTGGGCACATAGTTCAAAAACTATGAGATACATTTGTGCCCTATTTATGCTACTGCATGATAAGTCCTCCAATCTCACATACATTAGTGATCGCTACCTTCCCGATGTGTGAAGAGACCTACTCACTCTAGTTTCCTCAATTGCTAATCTAAGTCCCTTTTGAAATGTCTTTAATGTATTTATTAAATCAAGAAGCATCATACTTAATGTTTTCATGTGTCTATCGTTAGTATAATCCTTATCATCAATCTCAAATAGAATCGAGAAATATAGTCATTTTCATTACAATTCTATAAGTGAGGTTTGCACATTTTACCATTCACAATCATAATAAGGCAATATTTCTAAGTTTCACCATCGTATCTCCTTTAAATCTTTTTACAAAACTCCACAACAATAGTCCTGATTTAATTCAAGAAACAACATTATACCACCCCTATCAATTTTAATTCAAGTTATACCCTCAGTACAACATCATCACCCTTTTTTTTTTTTACTAAATCACCATTAACCCCAATTGGAGTAAAAGAGTTGATATCACAAGACTTACCAGTCTCCTTAATACCATCATAAAGGGATTACCATACCATTACCTAACTCCAATAAGAGTGTAATATCATTACAATACGAACCACATATAAAAATCCAATTGATCCACTCATCACAATCATCAATAATTCATAGCTTAAGAGTATAAACTGAGGTCAAAGTTAATCTATATCAATTACTCAAGAAATAAAATGATACTATATTTACTTAATTTATTCATAATTGAATTATAATAAACACATCTAGAAGTAATTCAACCCATAACAGTCTTGACCAACACTGCCCAATTTATAATCAAGATTATAATATAGGTTTATAAGGGGAAATAGGTCACTCTTCACCAAATGATCATCCATCACAAATAACATCTTTTAGTTATTAGATGTTAATATACCTCATAATATCCAAAAGAAATCATAGACAAAGCAATTAGAAGATCAATTTCACCATTTCAAAGATTAGAAAAGACACACTTGAATTTCCACACTTTTGAAATCAACTTGGATGGAAAACCTTGGGGAAGAAGTCCCAAAGGTATAAGGAATCCCATATTTTACGTGTTTGATGAACATTGAATGGAGACATCTTTTTGATTGAGCCCTAACACCCCCCCTTTTAAACCCTCTTGAATTCTATGGATTCTTCAACTTAGAGAGAAAGAAGAGAGAAAATATGGTAGGGTTTTTGGAATTTTGGCAAAGCTTAGGTTAGTCCTAATTAAGTTAGGGTCATTTATAATTTGTTAATTAACTTAATTAGGCTTTTCCCAAGCCCTATTTACACTTAATTACCCCTATTTTTTTAAATTAACTCCATTAAAAATGAGCAGCAAACTGGTCACTTGAACTACAAGCCTCGTCGATGCCATTGGGTGTCAATCGCGGACTATTGTACAAACCTCCGTTGGTCATCGTTGGGCTTTCAGTGACTTGTCAAAACAGGCCCTTATAAAAATATTATAAAGTTTACATAGACGTATCAATTGAAGCCCTGTCGATTGACAACGAACCGTCTGTGTCCAATCAATCCTGTGAACACTGCCTTAGGCAGCTTCTTGCCAAGTCGCAAGGGTTCTCCTCAAGGGATTTGGTTGGTCTTTTGCAGTCGTGCATGGACGTTCGACATGAACAAATCTAATATGTTTAAGAAACACTTCCAATGTTTCATCATTTCCTTCCTCCTTCCCGCCTCGTTAAAAGCTAGTCAAATAGGCTAAGTACACGCTAGTACCTCTTTATCTATTTTGCGAGTCCTAGACGTTCTTTGACGTTTTTGTTTCTTGACTTTTCTAAATAATTATATCCCCATAATATTCCTTTAAAACAATTTCCTAAAACTTTTTGCCATCTCATTTTAGGCTCAAGGAAACACGCTTATACTTTCAAAGTCTTACATTATCTCTCCCGTTCGAAACATTCTTCCCCGAATTACACTAAATCTTTCAAAGGAAGGAATAGACTTCAGTCTAAAGAACAAAACCACAATACATATTAATGGGTTACAAACATCACCTTAAAGTTCACAAGAAATTAAAAACTTCAATTGCAAAACATAAGGTCAAAATAACATTTGAGAAATTCATTCTCATATGAACCGCACACATAACCATGTATGACTCAATTATGTCAAAATATCAACTTACACCATGCTCAAAATCATTTCACAAAGACTAACCATTATAAAAAATTCACAACAAAACTTAAAACACGCACGAATTGCAAATTTTTCAGTAAAATAGGCATATTGCACAGTATGACACAAAGAATGCCCCTCTTTGCATAACTTCACCCAACAATTAAGCAACTTCAATTAGTTATTAATGAATGAATTTATTGTACGGACAAACTAAACCTGCACTAGTAAGTATGAGGAACTGGGAAACTTCATGTCGGCCATTCGGCTCCGCATATTTCCTCTCTCAACTAGTAGTTTTATCTATAATACCTTTACGTAAGCCACCCCTCTTTGTTCCTCAAACTCTTACCTTGTCACACTAACGGATTCTTGAACCGAATGTGACAACCCTCTTCTAGCGTATCTCCAAATCCATCCAGTTAGATTTTGCCGACAGTTTTCAAAACTTTTATGATAACAATAATGTAATCGAGCTTCATACTTAAAGATTTATACACTACGATATTCTAAACTGTCTCAACACATTATAAAAACAATTTAAGAGTACAATATGAACTTATCCAATAATAGTATATTTCCAGATAGGCTTATACAAAAAAGAAACATATGCTAATAGCTCTTCTTAAACTACTAAACTCTACGTAACTAAAAATGAAAGAAGAGATCCCCGAATATGATACTACCAATACTTGGGAGAAAGCGTTCCAACTTTCTTCAATCGACCTCTTTTAAGCTTCAATGGAAGGAACCTCTGTTCTAGTAAAATAAAGTAAGGGTTAGTACGCCACATTACTAAGTATGGTTATATGCCTATAACACAAGGACATGCCTGAAAAAGCATCATTTAGAATTATTTCAAAACATCTAAAGTCAAATGAAAGCTTCATGCACAACCATAGAACATATACAAGTACTGATTCCTCCTGAAAGCCATGATCAGATCCCAGCTATTCTCCATTAAGTTTTATGTGAATACTTAATATTAATAAATCATATAAACTTCCATACACGACCTAACCAATGATCCCATCCCCAACCTACAAGTGCAATGATCATGTGAAGCCCCATAACCCCACATACCAAGTATATAAGATACGAGACCATAAGTAAAGCTTTGCTTCATATAACAATATAACTCAATAACATATTAATTATAATAGCCAACATTCTTCTAAGAGTAAAATCATATATCATAAAAATATATCTTTCACAACATCATTTTACTTGAGAGAAATTTCCTAGGACTTCCCTTAGAGTTAGCTTGGGCAATGTCTAGATAGCATCCCATACCACTACCTATACTAAGCAAACTCCTGAAGTCACCCTAGTAAACATTCATTTCCTTGTCATTCATTTTACATGAGGGAACATACGCATTAACTGACATAAATCATTGTAGATAAACATGGAATTCAGTGTCTTCCCCACACCGAAAAGAGGTTGTCTACAAGCCAAAGTAGAACCGAACATGACATAGCTTTCTTGGTGGATCCAATAGCTAGTATCCTATGGTGGCAACATATTTCAAGAACTAGAATATTTATTAGAGACCCACAGTTCGACATTACATGGCAGCCTCAATCTCAGGAGAATCGTTGTTAACCTACCTTCCCCTAGGGAACATACACTTCCCATATCGAGTTCATTGGTTCTTAGCTTAAGTCCCTTTTCTCGAAATAACCTTTATTTCATTTTTCATAATAAACTTATCATAGTTCATAGGAGATTATTTCCTTGTATCATGATCATATCTCCATTTTATAATAAGATGAGAATTTTCACATTCACTCATACCCTTTCTTTTGTGAGATTAACTAACATATCACCACCTTGTTAAAGCATACAGGGATATTATAAAACTTGTATATTCATGTTCTTATCATGAATCTAATCATTTACATATTCAAATCCCATCATATTCACATCGAAACATCAATCCGGTTACTTTTCCTTTCCCTCATAGCATCACAAGTAAGGCTAAACACAGAAAAAAACATCTTAGAGTAATCACAATTTTAGAAAGACTTACCCCTCTGTTTTCAAGACTTTATTCCTCGTGTCGATATTCTAATAATAGTTAGTGAAATACTCAATGACATAATCAAAAAGAACTTATAAAAACATGTACAAGATGAATACATTTCATAGGAGAAGGTAAAAGAGTCATAAAAGGGTTCATTCAAACCTTAAATTCTAACCCTAATATTTTCATGTTATCAAAACACTACAACCAGCCCATACGAAACCATCACATAGAAGGATATCATGTATCACACGTTATTCAAACATTATCAATAAATAATTAAACAATTTATGGGAAAATTAGATATAGAAAATGTTTACTTTTCATAGAAAATCCTAAATCTCTGGTTAAGAAGACAATCCATTTTTGTAGTGTAAAAACCCTAGTATTTGAAGTTCTTGAAATCTTATCTTGAAAGGAACTCTTTGGGAAAGGAATACCATGAGTGAAAAACTCATGCCTTATAGATGAAGAGTGCACAAAATCTTGATCGAAAACATAAAAACGTTCATCATCTTCCTTGAACTTTTCTAGTTCTTTAATGGCGTTTCGAAAAGAGAGCGTACTTGAGAGCTTAAGAGAATTTCTTTTTATTCTGATTAAGGACGTGTAATTGTGGTATAAAACTGACCTAATATCAATATATATATTTCCCTAGTATTACCCTTAAAAACATCCCCTTAAATTACCTTAAACGTCCCTCCTAAATTAACTACAACTAGGAGAACATTCGACTTAGAACAATTCGGGTTTGACCATGATTTTTAATTAATTATTTTACTAATTTAATTAATTAAGTGACCTAGGGTAATTACTAAAGTACCCCTAAGTCATTAGGATCATAACCAACCCTTTGGACCATCCTAGGTTAGGTACTAGGATGTTTCTTGGTTAGTTACTTGTCTAGTGTAAGGATTTCGATTTGACTATTTAAATTAATTAATTAAGTTTATAATTTATTTAGTGTGGTAAACTAGAGTAATTAATAAAGTACCCTTAAGTCGTTAGGACCATAACCAACCGTTTGTACCATCCTAGGTTAGGTACTAAGATGTTTCTTGGACTAGTTACTAGGTTAGTGTAACTCGGTTGTGTCTTAGGATGTCGGGTCCCTTGATAGTTATTTTTGGTTCATCCTAGGTTAGTTAGTTATATGGGTCTTTTAGTTAGAGTCTAGAGTTAGTTTGGGAGTTAGGCCCCACATAGAGGGACCCGTTTGCATGCCTGCCCCCAACTACCCTAACCGAATTCGGTTAGGGTGGTCGCATGGTCCTTTTGCCGGTTACACATGTGCCCACACATGTGTGTCTTGTAATTTCCTAACTAACTATTCCTGAATTTTCATTTGGAATGTTTACGTACTATCCCAAAGATCCTTACTATGTCCTTGGGCACTTCTTCATGTACATGATCATTTTAAGTGGTGATGTGCTATGATACCTAGTCTTGACACTTGGATGCCTCATATCTAAAGTGTTAAAGTTGTGAATAAATGTTTTTAGCTTATGGTATTCATTGAAGGTACATCCTCAATAACTAGTATTATTAATTTGTCTGTGTATTATATATATATATATATCTATATATATATATATAGATATATATATATATAATCTATATATATATATCTATCATATATGATATATGTAGCATTTGTCTACACCCCCCTTAGCCAATATTATATGATATGCCTAGTATTTCTCACATTGGGCATTGGGATGCCCATGTATTCCAATACCTATTATTAACACTTAATTGAATCTTTACTAGATATGTACTTTTTTGGAAATATCATTTTAAGCATTATTAAATAGATTAAGCTCTAATCTAAGTCATGGAATTTTCGGAGAGTTACATTATCCCCCTTTAGGAATATTCGTCCCCGAATGATACAAAAATATTTTGGAGGATAGGAAAATACTAGCAGCACAACCACCACATAATATATCATTATACTAAGCACTCATTTTTTTTGATGCACAAACATATAAGAGTTATATATTCATAACACACAGTGAGGAATTTTCCTCTAAACCTATCATAAGCTCAAAAAAGCATCAAAGAGTTACCATGCTATAAAATTTCTCAAGATAACAACAAAACAACAAAATCTCAAGAAAACATATGCATAAAAGTTTCACATAAGTGTAAGAATAGAGAATGTAAACATCTTCTTAAAAGTGTCGTTGGTACTACATTTCACCGAAACAGCACCTTTTATATACAAGTTAATATTTTATTCTTGTTAGTGGTCAATGAAATCTTTTATAGCCTACTTTCTTTGCATAATATAAGCCAGTAACTGTTAAACAATCATTCTTACAAACAAAAGCAATTGTCGTAGACATTAACGGCGAACTTGTAACATAATACCCGTCACAATGTCGAGAGAGTTTTCTTGTTCCTCCTGCCTTGAGTGCATGGAAATGGTCTCCTTTTGGAGATTCAGAACTAGGATCGCTTTGGTTGAGCTTGGCTATTACCCTTACCTTGGAGATTCTCACATTTACAATTCTCTCACCCATAATGGCCACCGTTGCCCACAAACCATAGCAACTATTATCCAAAAGACATTCACCCTCATGTTTTTCCTTAGCCACACTTACGACATGTTTGGTCTCCGTTTTTGGTGGTCAGCATTTCTATCCTCTTGAGGTTTCGGACTAATAAACTGGCTATATTGCGATCCTTAGAAAACTATAAGAGACTGATTTGAAAAACCTTTCTTCACCTTAGCTTGTCCTGCACAGCAAGCCTACTCTTAAAAGAACCACTTTCAAACAACTTTGCCCTTTTAGCTTCCCTATTCATCTTCCCCATACGACTTTCCTCAACTTGTTGAGCATGAACAATTAAACTAGAAAGATCCATATTGTAATGAAAAACGGCTGCACAACATTCTTCTCAAAGCTCTTTTGACACACCTATTACATAACGCCTCATTTCATCCCTAGCATTGGAAACAAAAGAAGAATCATATTTGAACAACTTAATGAACTTCAAGGATTATTCTTTAACACTCATAACTCCTTGAAGAAGGTTGATGAACTGCACTACCTTAGCTTCTCTTTGCTCCCTTGGAAAGAATCTATCAAGAAAGGCCTTTTTAAAGATCTCCGAAGTCACGGGACCATCACCTAAAATGCCTGAGCCACGTCTTTGAGTTTATAGGAAGAAAGATTGTCCTTCTCAGTAGTAATCACTCTCATAGCAAATAAAATCTTATCGACCTCATCAAGGAAATCTTGGGGGTCTTCAATAACTTTTTGACGCAAAGTTACATTGAAGGATCGCCTCCCTCGTAAATCTCTAAACTACTACCTATAGTAATCTAGCACTTTGTTCTCTCGAGGAACACTTCTCGTTAGCTTGATACTGATATTGGCTTGAACTATGGTGGTTATGCCTTGGGGCCATTTGAACAACGTATGCCCTCACCTCACCATCTGTCATAGCCGAGGATTCACCAGAACTTGATCATTTGAGCAGCTTGCACTAAAAGATCATTCGATTACCTTCGGGATACTCCCACATCCAAGCTTTCTCCTACCTTTCTCGCGTCTGCCTTCAGTGTTCATCGACTATCTACACAAGAAGGTAATTAGATGCTAAAAGATGCTAGTCTAAAAGTGAAGGCACGACTAAATAATCATGTAAAGAGAAGTTTCCTAATAATCACATAGTCTCTCAGCCATAATTATGGCGTGCTTCACAACTATGAACAAGAAACTAGGTAATGTGGTTTAGTGAGACATTGATACTAAGGATATTTAACCTCATGCTCTGATACCAAGTTTTTCACAACCGAATTCTAGAATCCAAATGCGATCGGCGTCGTTAACCTCTCAGTGGTCGGAGACAAGCCTCTTTTTAGCGTTCATCTCACCATACGTTCAATTTGCGAATAAAAACTTTAAATGCTATTCAGTAACTTACACTTCATACTTAAGATTTATAAGAACATATGATATTCTAAAACTGTCTCACATATAAAGAAACCATCAAAGAGTGCAAGTCCAAACTTAGCCAATAATAGTTAATATGCCATAAAGGTTTTATTACAAAAGAATCCAAAGATCATAATAGAAATATCGTACTCTTAAAACCACTGACTAAAAATCTCGTAAGCCTAGATATGAAGATAATCATCCCCGAAGATTAGGACCTATCAGACTTGGGAAAAGTCCAAGCTTTATCATCGACATCCTTAAGCTTCATAGCTGGAACAAAAATGTTTAGTAAAAACATTAATGGGGTTTACTCAACATGTAATAGTATGGGTACTATTCCAATAACACATAGCATCATGAAAAAGTCATCATTTATCATCTTTTAGAAAATCTAAGTCATATGAAAGTTTCAATATGCACATACCATAATACATATATAAGTAACGATTCCATCACTTAAAGCATGATCATAATCTAAGGCATATTCTCATAAAGTCACCTTAACAATTCATATTCAACAAATCATATAAACATATAATACAAAACAATTACCAACGATCCCATCTCCAACATACAAGGGTAATAGTCATGTAAAGCCCAATAACCCCACCTAACCAAGTAGATAAGATAGGATACCATAAGTAAAGTGTTACTTCATAAAACAATAAAACTCAATAACCTATCATTAATCATGCCGGGCATCAATTCACGTAAGAGTAAATGAATATATCATAACCTATAAGCTTCACTCAATCATTTTATTTAAGAACAATCCCCCTACGACATCCCTACGAGTTTACCTTTGCAATGTCGAGGTAGCGCCCATATACCATACCTAATACGAGCAACTCCTCATGTCCACCTAGTCAACATTCATTTACTTGTCTTTCATTGTACATGAGGGACAAGCATTAACCGCATAAAATTTATTTGACTAAAACATGGAATCCCGGTGTCTTCCATACACGAAAAGAGTGGTTTCACCCAACCCAGAGAACCGCACATGAAATAAGCTTTGTAGTTTTGATCCACTAGCTAGTTCCCTATGTCAAAAAATTTTAGAACTAGGATATTTAGTAGAGCCATCATTTCCATATTCACTAGTCAGCCATAAATCACCTGAGAATCAATTGTTAACAAAACCGTACTTCTCCCTAGTTAAGGGACACTTCCCTTCCGTAGTTCATCAGTGCTTAGATTAAGTCTCTTTTCTTTAAATAACGTCTTATTTATTATTAATAATAAACATATAATAGGTCATAGTAGATTATCACCTTCTATAACATTATCATGAGCTCTTTTAGATTCGATGAGAATTGTTATTTCATTGTAACCTTTCTTTTGTGAGATTAACATAACATAATCACCTTGTGTAAAACATATAAGGGATATTATAAACTTGCATATTTGTTTTTTTTTCATTATCTCACAATTTACATATTCATAGCGAGCATATTTACATATAACATCATACATACTTTTCGTAACATAGCATCACAACTTATAGGATAACATAACATCTAGAGAATCACAATTTTAGAAAGACTTACTCTGTTTCCAAAACTTTTCATATCTGATATGCATCTTGACTTAGAAATACTCAATGATTTATAATCAGACAAAATAGATCATATAGAAGATCAATACATAACATATGATAAGGTAAACGGGTCATAAAAGGGTTCTAACCCTAATGTTTTATCATTTTTAAATCACTACAAACAACCCATTCGAAACTATCACATAGAGAGAGATCCTGCATCACACGTTACTGAAACATTATCAATCAACAATTCAACAATTCATGCGAAATTATATATTGAAAACGTTTACTTTTCATTGAAAACCTAAATCTAAGGTTAAGAAAAGAAGAAAATCCATTTTTGTGAATAAAACCCTATATTTGAGTTCTTGAAATCTTATCTTGAAGGCCCTCTTGGGGAATAATCGCAAAAGTGGAAAATCCATACCTTATAGATGATGAATCCACGAAATCTTGATTGAAAACATCGAAATCTTTGTCCTCTTCTTTATAATTTTCTAGTTCTTCGATGGTGTTTGGAAGAGAGAGCGTTCCTGAGAGCTTAAGAGAATTTCTATCGATTCTTATTTGGGACGTGTAATTGTAGTCTAAAACTGGCCTATGGATTACCCTAAAGACTCTCCACTTAAATTACCTCAAACGTCCCTCCTAAATTGACTACAGCTTAAGAGAACATTCGACTTAGACCAATTCATGTTTGACCATGATTTTTAATTGATTAAATTACTAATTTAATTAATTAAGTGACCTACAGTAATTACTAAAGTACCTCTAAGTTGTTAGGACCATAACCAATCCTTTTGGACCATCCTAGTTTAGGTACTAGGATGTTTCTTAGTTAGTTACTTTTCTAGTGTAAGGACATCAGTTTGACCATCTAAATTAATTAATTATGTTTCTAATTTAATTAATTAGGTGACCTAGGGTAATTACTAAAGTACCTTTAAGTCGTTAGGAACATAACCAACCTTTCGACCATCCTAGGTTTGGTACTAGAATGTTTCTTGAAGTAGTCACTAGGTTAGTGTAACCCGGTTGTGTTTTAGGTTGTCGGATACCTTTGTTAGTTATTTTTGTTTAAACTAGGTTAGTTAGTTAGATAAGTCAGTTTTTTAGAGTCTAGAGTTTGTTAGGGAGTTAGGCCCCACATAGAGGGACCTGTTCGCACGTCTGCCCCTAACTACCCTAACAAAATTCAGTTGGGGTGGTCGCATGGTCCCTTTGCCAGTTACATGTGTGCTTACACATGTGTTTCATTTAATTTCCTAAATAACTATTCTTGAAGGTTCATTTGGAATGTTTACTTACTATCCCAAGGATCCTTACTATGTCCTTGGGGACTTATTAATATACATGATCATTTTAAGTTATCATGTTCTATGATACCTAGGCTTGACACTTATATGCCTCGTATCTAATGTGTTAAGTTGTGAATAAATACTTTTATCTTAGGGTATTATCATTGCAGGTAAAATTCTCAAACACCCTTAAGCCAATATTCTATGAAATGCCCAATATATCTGAATATTGGGCATTGGAATGCCCATGTATCCCAATACCTATAATTAACACTTAATTGTCTCTATATTAGAAATGTACACTTTTTGGAAACATTATTTTAAGAATTATTAAATATATTAAGCTCTAGTCTAAGTCATGAAAATTCCGGATTATTACATTACATGACAACAGGGATTCCTAAAGGGATCTCCTCATAAGAGAGGTTATCCTTCACACCTAGTGTAACACCTTAAAAATCCAAGGCGTGTCGTAAAGCCTAACATAGGTGTCATAGAGTCTTAATACTATTTATAAGTCCAATGTTAATCAGTATAGGCCATTGGGGAGGTTTAAGAACCAAAACGTCCATGACGTACAAGAAGTTGGTTGAAAGAGATGTTAGTGTGACTTAGCCTATTTGACTAAATTTTAGGAGTCAAAAATGTAAAAAAATTGGTGGAAAGGTATCTAATAGGTATTTGAGTTGTTTCAAGGTTGAAAGTCCTGGGTACGACTCCCCAAGGACAAACCAAGGGTCCCTTGTGAAGGACCCATGTAGTGTGATGCAACACTGCATGCAGTTTGCATCAACGGGATAGAAGACGGTCCATGAATGGATGGGGGGCGGGGGGTGGGGGGGGAGGAGAGTAAGAGCGATTTTTTTTTTAGTCCACCTTCCTTCCCACACCTAAGTCTTTCTCTCTTTCCCTTCCCCCTCTTCGGAACCTCTGAGCTTATCGACGAAGTGCATAGGTGAAGGCTATAGTCCATGTGAGGATCAACAAGACATCGATGCCATCATCATCCCACACTTAGTTAACTTGAGGAAGACATCGCCGTCACAGTCTTTGACCAAGACGACGGAGTGCATGATAGAAGGGGGATTGTCCGTCGACTCACAGACGGCCCATCGATTGGGGTTTCGTTTGTGAGGGTCGAGTTTTCTTTTGAATTTAAGTTGGTCTTATTTAATTAATTAATTTTGGTTTAGGGTTGTTGGGTATAAAGGAGACTACTTAGTTTATTAAGTCCCACTGTCAAACTCTCTACCTCATTAACCTATAGACAACCTCAAATAAATTCTCTTCCTTCCCGCTTATTTATACATCCTATTAAACTCATACCATTGAAGATAGCAAGACTAGTGTTTGGGGATGTAAGGGACGATTCACCATTTATATTTCACAAACCCGGTTAAGGTATGAGTTCTATTCACCTTTTGAGACTCTTTCCTAAAGGGTTTCTTACAGAAATAGATTTCAAAGTTAAGTTTTCTATGGGTTTCATTCAATAATACAAAGTGGAAATTATGGATGAGTTTTTAATTATTTCTTAGGGTTTTATGGTATATAACCTGTATTCACTTGTTATGGTAATTATTTTGGTTTGGTCTAAATTTAAGAATATGAATCATTTATTCCTAACCCTAGGTATGGTCTTGACCTCTATTATATTGTGTGATCATTCAACCTGAGTTGGAAGTTGTTTGATTACTATCCTATGGTGGTTATTATAATTTTAATTAGATGAATTATAGGAATATCATGCTAGTTCTTGAGATGTGATTAGGTTATGAATTATATGTGAAATTAGCCTATTATCTTGTTCAGTTATGATCTAAAGATGCAATTGGGTTCGAAAGATCATTCGCCTTGTTATTAATGGTTTTTATCTGTGTGATATGTTTACTCAAAGTTGGGGTTTAGTTATGGTTTTATAGTATTACCTAGATTTAGACTAGAGGAACTTGGTAGTCTTAGAATTTCTATCTTTACTTACGTCCACTTGTAATTAATTGTGTTAAGTCATGATATTTCTTTGGAGTATGTTTACACTAGGATAGTAGGGTGTCTAAATTTTTAATTGAAATGTCCATGACTAGTATGGAGGTAATGAGGTGTATGTATATAAGGATGGTGATAACTATCATGTTTCCTTAAGATCCTATGAAATGCTAATGTGTTAAACCTCGTCATGAATTGTGAGAAAAGGACTTATCCTCATACAATTCTTATTTAGCTCTTGCTGCTGATGATTATACAAGGGTTAGATCCTATGGACTAAAGTAATCTATGATTGATAATGAAAGGCTTTAAGACATTTCAAAAAGGGACTCTAGCTTAGCACCGAGTGAATTAATAGAGGAGTGTCCCTTTCCACATAGGGAAGGTAGGAACACTACGTTACTCTTGAGATTGGAGACTATAATGAATGGAGCATAAAGTGGGTCCCAACTAAATCTCCTAGTTCTTGAACTATGTTGCAACCATAAGAATACTAGCTAGTGGATCCATGTAGTTGGTATGTTTCATGTTTTGGTACTTCCTTAGAAACTAGTCTGCCTTCTTTCGGTGTGGACTTTTATTACACCGGATTCCACACTAGTTCATGTGGTCTATGTCGGTTAGGGAAAGATGTTCCAAAAATGTAAAATGAATTAAAGGACTTGAACTCTTACTTGGATAACCTAACGGGTCTTGTTTTGTCTAGGTAGGGGTATGGAACACTACCTAAACATTGCACTAGTTAACCTTTAGGAGATTCTCAAGAGGAGGTTCTTATATATGTTTATATTATGATAATATATGATGTACTTATGATGACCATGTCACATTTATGATACTATATGTAATAGTTCATTTATAAATATGCCTTGGGTTATAATGTTAATATATGATGAAATGTAAACCTAAAAGCCATGTTATGTAAAGTTTGACATTGGTCATGTTTTCTTGTTGAGGATACTTGATTGAGCAAGTGTATGGGGCTTTGCTTGGTCCTTTCACTGTTTACTTAATAATTAATGACTTGTGAATAGTTCTCCTTGCTTATTATGATATGTCTTGAACTCTTCTTCTTCTTGTGATATTATTCCTTTGATGTTTAGGGTTGTAGTTAAATCATGGTTTCAGGTATGTTGGGTAAGTAGGTACTGTTAATATACGCTGTTTGGTTGATTGATATGACTTCCTTGACTTTGCATTAAGTCCCTAAAGGGGTAAAATGGCATGGTTTTGACAAAGTCCCTTTTAGCATGTTTTTCCTTGTGATGTCATAAGAATCTCATACTAGTACTGTGGATTAACTAACCCTATTTTTCTTTTCTATTCTACCGATTCCCAAACATTTTAGGTTCCGGTCATTTAATAGTTTGGTAGGCGACATTGTTGAAGGCTGGGATTCTTCCTTTTATCCAAGTAGGGTAGGTCCTCAACCCTTGAGGGAAATGCCATCATCTAGCTTATGGATTTTGTTATGAGCTTATTGACTCTATCATTCCTTTCCTATTAAGTGAATATTGTATTTTCATGTAACCTATACATGGTCTTGTTCAATTGATGTAAGGGTTATGTAAATATTGTGATATTCGTTTAGATGGTATGAGATGAGAAAATCATTGAGACTATTTCTATATTTTACTTATGCGTATGTGCAATAAAAGTTGAAGGTTATGTAACCTTCATACACGAATGGTCTATGTATACTCGATATGACTATATATGTTATGTGTATATAGAGGTCTATGTAAAACCCCAAGTAGTGAGAAAGAAATGTTAGATTTTTCTGCATTTTTCAACCTATAAATGTAATGACATTAACTAAGAGGCTAGTCTTAGTCCTTGAAAAGGAATATGACACTGGTTACGTCTAGGGGGTAAACCCGGATGAGACAAACTTGGTATCAGAGCGTGAGTCTAAAATATCGTTGAGTTATGTCTCTATCTCTACCACGTCTATGTAGATTTTTATTCATAATTGTAAAGTGCACCACACTTATGAGTAGACATATGGTGTGCTTTTAAATCGAATATTATTGTTGTGCTTATAGGAACCGTGAACACTAGAAGGAATGCGACTCGAAGACTTGAGAAGGATGTTTCTAATGTGGGAGATCCTCCCTATGATAAGAAAGTTCATCCATTTGAAGAAGTTGCAAATGTGGAGTAAACCCCGACTAACCTTCCACCTATGACAGAGGCTGAGATGAGGACTATTTTTGTTCAAATGGCCCAAGCCATGACTACTCAAGCACAAGCAGCGACGGTTCAAGCCCAATCTATGACGGCACAAGCAAATAGGGATATTTCTCCCCATCATCATCAAAATGTCACTACTATGGATTCTCATCTAAGGGACTTCTGTCGAATTAACCCTCCTATTTTCTATTGGTATAAGGTTTATGAAGACCCCTATCGATTTATTGATGAGTTCTACAAGACATTATATGCTATACGGGTGTCTTCAAGTGATAAGGCTGAGTTGCCCACATACCAACTCAAGGATGTGGCCCAAACTTGGTATGTGAAATAGAGGGATAATAGGTCGTTGAGGGGTGGTCCGGTAAACTAAGGAGATCTTTATGGCGTCTTTTCTAGATCGAAACTTCCCTAGGAAGATGAGGGACGAAAAAGTGATGGAGTTCATCAATCTTCGCCAAGGAGAAAAGAGTGTCCATGATTAATCTTTGGAATTCATTAATTTGTCCAATTATTCTCCTTCTTTGGTCTCCGATCCTAGAGAACAAATGAGACATTTTGTGAGGGGGTGTTGGAGGACTTACAAGAGGAGTGCCAATCGTCCATGCCACATGACAACATGAACATTTCCCGTCTTATGGTTTATGCAAGAAGGGTTGAAGAGGCAAGGGCTAAGCGGAAAAGTAGATTGCTAAGAGATCTGGTCTTTGATGGGATGTTCTTTCAAAGATATGCTTCAGATACAAGCAAGCCCTGATTTAAGAAGCGGGGTTCTAATCAATTCACATTAAATTCCAAGAACTAGTGTGATAGGGGTGTCTACACCCTAAATTCAAGAAGATAAAGGTCCCGAGTTACAAAGAGAATCCAACTTGTGGAATGTGATAAAAAGCATTATGGTGGATTGCTTTTAGGGGATGGATAATTGCTTTAAGTTGTGCTAGATAGTCAAAGATTAGAGTTGTCCGAACATGAATGGTCCAGACAAGGTAGTGCCAGCTCAAGCAATTGGTCTAGTGTGCTCCAAAGAAGAACTTCTTCTATGCTCTCATGCTCTCCGCTCTATGGTGAAGCAAGAGACCTCTCTTCGAATTTGGTGACTGTTATGTTAAAAAATTTTCTCTCTTGGTGTATATGCCGTACTTGATCCCCGACCTTTTTATAATTTTGTTGTACATCTCTAGTAGCTTTAAAACATTTGATATTTTACCCCAGATATTTTGCATGAACTTTTTAATAGGTCTACTCACAGTGGAGAGTTTGGTTTTTGCAAAAGGGTAATATAGAAATGTCCCTATAATTTTCCTCAATGGTTTTTCTTATGTTGTCTAGATAAAACTCGATATGCTTGAATTTTGATATTTCTTTGGTCGATTGGTTTCCATGCGTGTTTTGCATCCATGGATTGTAGGACAAGAGTGGTGAGGTTTAAATTCCCAAACGAACCCATTGTATAGTGGAAGGGGGGAAATTCTATTCCTAGATGTCATATTATTTCATGTCTAAAATAATGCAAAATGATCTCAAAATTTTGTCTATATCATATAGTAAGAGTCCAAGATCTAGACTCCGAAGTTCCTCCCATTGAGTTGGTACCCGTAGTGAGGGAGTTTTCGGATGTCTCCCCTAATGACCTTCACGATATTTAACCCGAATTGGAAATTAACTTTGGCATTGATTTGGTACCAGATACAAATCCTATATCAATTCCTTCATATCGGATGGATCCCGCCGAGTTGAAAGAGTTGAAGTCTAAACTTAAGGATTTACTAGATTAGGTTTTTTTATAAGGCCTACTATATCTCCATGGGGTGCTACGATTTTGTTTGTGAAGAAGAAATATGGTTCCTTTAGAATGTGTATTGATTAGCGCCAACTCAACAAGGTTATCATTAAGAATAAGTAACCACTTCCTGGGATTGATGACTTATTTGATCAGCTATAAGGGGCAATTTACATTTCAAACATAGACTTGAGGTCAGGGTATCATTAACTGAGGGTTAGAGGGGACAATATACCAAACACAACCTTTCAGACTAGGTATGGGAATTATGAGTTTTGGTAATGTCTTTCGATCTCACTTATGCTCAGGCGGCAATTATTGACCTAATGAATAACTAGTATTTCAAAATCACCTAGATTCATTTTTCATCATCTTCATTGACGATATAATGGTATATTTGAAGAATGAGGATGATCATATGGGTCATTTGAGTGTAGTATTGCAAATCCTTGAAAAACATCAATTGTATGCCAAATATAGTAAGTGCGAGTTTTGGTTAAGGTCAGTGACTTTTGTTGGGCACATAATCTCTAGTAAGGCAGTTAAGTTAGACCCCAAGGACATGGAAAGCAGTTAAAACTGCCAGACCTATTGAAATCTGACTGACTTCGAGAATTGGGCTTCGTCATCTGGTTTTCCATTTCTATGTTGAAAAAGTGTATCGGTGATCCCAAGTCCTTTTTTCCTTTTAAGGGTCTTGGTGTCAAGGATGACCTCTCTAATGAGGAAATTCCTGTTCAAATTCTTGATAGGCAAGTCAAGAAGATGAGTAATAAAGAGGTGGTTTCCATAAAGGTGTTGAGGGTGCAACATGGTAGGCTGAGGCCGACATGATGTCCCGTTACCCTACTTTGTTTAGAATTAAGGTTATTCATTCTTTTTAATAATATAAATATGACTAGAAATTGATTTTTAATTATTTTTGGGTGAAGTTTTGCACATAATGCATTTTTGAAAAACTTATAGCGAAGTTTCTGTAGTATTGCCCTTAAAAAATATGAAATTTTGCTCTTTTTTTTTTTTTTGCTTGTTTTGAAGTATGTTGTGCATTTTTATATGCTGGGTTTTTTATGAAATGATAACTAGCATCTTGTTATGTTAAACTTGTTCTAATTGACTCTTGTAATGTATGTTGAGCTCATAAGTATTGTGAGAAGGAAATTTCTCATGATGAAGTGTTTTGAGCCTTATGTGTGGTAATATAAGTTTTGTTATTTGCCTTGTTGAAAGGAAATGATTTATGTTTATTTAATACTATTGATTGGTTGGGATGCTAGTCTTGAGTCTATTTTTTTTCCTTTAAAACAATTTTGGTGTCATTCGGGGACGAATGTTCCTAAAGGGAGGGGGGGGATAATGTAACACCTTGAAACTCCAAGACGTGTCGTAAAGCCTAACATAGGTGTAATGGAGTGTAAATACAGTTTCTAATTCCAATGTTAATGAGTATAGGTGAGTTAGGAGGTTTAAGAACCAAAACGTCCATGACGTCCGTGAAGTTGTCTCAAAGGGATGTTAGTGTGCGTTAGCCTTTTTAACTAACTTTTAGGAGTTATTTCATGGTTGAAACGTGTGAGTACGACTCCCCAAGGACCAACCAAGGGCCCTTGAGGAGGACCCTTGTAGTTTGATGAAACACTGCCTAGCAGTGTGCATCGACGTGACATAAGACGGCCAGTGTGTGGATTGACGTAACATCGATGACACCGTAGTCCCACACTTAGGATGGTGGAGAAGGTCCCTTCACCGCCACAACCTCTGAACTCATTGACGGAGTGCACAATTGCAGGCTACAGTCCGTGTGTAGTTCGATGGGGCATTGCTGCCACCGTCGTCCCACACTTAGGCAACTGGAGGAATCCCTCTACTGCATAGTCTCTCGACAAGACGACGGAGTGCAGGACGGAGAGGGGGTTGTCCATCGACTCATAGAAGGCCCATCCATCGGGTTTTCGTCTGTGAGGGGTATTTTTTTCCAATTTCCGTTGGTCTTCTTTTCTTCCTTGCCGTGGTTCCTACGTTCGTTTATGGCTTAAAGGAGACTAACTAAGTTGATTGAGTCCCATTATATCTACCCTCAACCCTTATTAACCTAAAGCCAACTCTCATATAACTCTCTTCCTTCTCTCTTGTTTCTCGCATTAGATGAACTCACTCACCTTCCTTGTTTGAACAAACTTTAAGGTCTGGGTTTCTTTCACCTTTGAGACCATTCTCCTCATCGGGTTTCCCTTCATAATATATTTCATTAGGTTATGTTTTCCTTATGGGTTTCTTCATTTACGAAATTTAAGTTATGGATTGTTGTTATGATTTCTTAAGGGTTATATTTGATTATACTTAACATGTATTCAACTTGTTTTATAGTAATAATTCATGTTTGTCTAAATTGAAGAAATATCCTTTTTCTAACCCTAGTAGTGATCTTGACCTATATTGTAATTGTGATCTTCAATTGATTTTGGTTATTGATTTGATTATATCCTATTGTGTTATTATGAATTTAATTATGATGAATTGGCAGGCCTATCATGCTTTGTTCTTGAATGTGTTTAGGTATGAATTAATGGTGAAAATTAGTCTATGTATCTTGTATCAAGTTTGATCTAATGTGATTGTGTTATAGATAATACAATTGGTCTTGTATTTTATTAGTTATCATACTGTGATCATGTTACTCCCTAAGTTTGGTTTAGTTATGGGTTTATGATATGACCTTGGTGATAGACTATAGGAAGACGTGGTAATTCTTAGAATCTCTATCTTTACTTCCAATTGTGATTAAATGTTGTTAAGTCATTATATTACATTGGAGTATTCTTTATACTAGGATTATAGGGTGGTATGATGTGTAATTGAAATGTCTTGACTATATTGTGAGGTTGATTAAGGTGTATGCTATATAAGGATGGTGAAAACTATCAATGTGCCTTAATATACTATGAAATGCTAATGTGTTAACATCACTTATATTAATTGTGATGAAAGGACTTATACTCATACAATTCTTATTGAGTTATTGATGATTATTATTATACAAGGGATTGATCCTATGTCCTAAATTAAGCTATGATAGATAATATGTCTTAAAGACATTTAAAATAGGGACTTCAGCTTAGTACCGAGTGAACTAGATAGGGGAGTGTCCCTTCCCACATAGGGAAAGTATGAACACTACATTACTCTTGAGATTACAGACTATAATGCATGTCGCATAAATAGGGTCCCAACTAAATCTCTTAGTTCTTGAACTATGTTGATGACCGCATATAGAATCTAAGCTAGCACATAATCCACGTAGTTCTATGTTTCATGTTTGGTACTCCTTGAAAGTAGTTCCAAGCTTCTTTCGTTTGGTTTTATGACACCGGATTCCAACTAGCCATTTGCATTGTCGGTTATGGCAAGATGTTCCCAAAAGGTAAAACGAATTAAAGGACTTGAACTGTAACTTTGATAAACTAACGGGTCTAGCTTAGTCTAGGTAGGGGTATGGGACCCTATCGAAACATTGCACTGTTAGCCTTGAGTGGACTCTTAGAAGGAGGTTCTTATATATGTTTATGTTATTATAATATATGATGTATTTATGATGACCATGGCACATTGTTGATACTATATGTTGATTAGTTTATTTATGAATATGCTTTGGGTAATGATGTAAGTATATACTGAAATGTAAACATAAATGCCATGATATGTAAAGTTGTACATTGGTCATGTTTTTTTGTTGAGGATACTTGATTGAGTAAGGTTATGAAGCTTTGTTTGGTCATTGCACTTGTTGACTTAATAAAGACTTGTGAGTAGTTCACTTGCATATTATGATATGTTTGACTCTTGTTCATTCTTATGATATTATTCCTTGATGTTAGAGTTGTAGTAATTCATGGTTTCAAGTATGTTGGGATAAGTATTACTTGTTGAGATAGTAAGCATGTTTGGTTGATTGATATGACTTACTTGACTTTGCATTAAGTCTCTAAAAGGGTAAAATGGCATGCTTTGCTTGTGTATGTGCATAAGATATAATACTTAGTACATGTGGAGTACTAACCCCATTTTCTTCTCATTTACCAAACATTTTAGGTTCCAGTCATTGAAAAGTTTTGAAGGCGACATTTTTGAAGGCTTTATTCTTCTTTTTATCCAAGTAAGGTAGGTCCTAAACTTTCTAGGGCAATGCCATTATCTAGCTTACAATTTTTTTATGAGATTATTGACTCTATCATTCCTTTCCTTTTTAATTGAATATTGTACTTTTATATGACCTATACATGGTCTTGTTGAATTGATGTAAGGGTTATGCCCATGTTGTGATATTCTTTTACATGGTATGAGATGAGATAATCGTTGAGACTATTTCTATATTTTACATATATGTATGTGCAATAAAAGTAGAAGGCTATGTAACTTTCCTATATGAAGGGTCTATGTATACTCAATATGAATGTATGTAGTATAAGTATGTAGAGGTCTATGTAAGCCTCCAAATAGTGATAATGAAAGTTTTAAATTTTTCTGCATTTTTAAACCTATGAATGTAATTACGTGAACTAAGAGGCTAGTCATAGTCCTTGAAAAGTACGACAAAGCCAGTAACGTCTAGGGGGTAAACCCGAATGTGACACAAAGACCCTCTATAGGAAGATTAGACTTGGTATCACCGATACAATATTTAAGCGTAGAAACATGGAAAACAGAATGAACCGAAGTCAATTAACTAGGAAACCTTAACTCATATTAAACCTTACCAACCCTTTTCAAGATTTCTAGGGACCTACACAACGAGACACAACTTCCCTTCTTGCCAAATCTAACCACCTCTTTCATAGGCAAAATATTCATGTACACCTTATCACCATCTTAAAACTCTAATTCCTTTCTCTTGTAATTGGAATAGGAATTTTCCAGACTATAGAATTTTTTCAAGCGATTCCTTATGATATGAACTTTTTCCAAAGTTTAAAAATCAAATAGGCACCCAAAAAATAAGACTTACCAACTTCAACCCATACAATTGGAGATCTGCATCTCTTACCATACAATGCTTCATAAGGAGAAATTAATACAGATAAATGGTAGCTATTATTGTAAGCAAACTCCACCAAAGGCAAATACTTATCCCAATTTCCCTTAAAATGAATGATATAAGCTCTAAGCTTATCCTCAAGAGTTTGAATTGTACGTTCTGCTTGACCATCCGTTTGGGGATGAAAAGTGGTGCTTAATATTACCTTGGTACCCAATCCCTTTTGGAATGAACTCCAAAACCTAGATGTGAATTGTGCACCCTAATCCTATATGATGGATAATGAAATACCATGGCGACACACAATCTAATCGTTGAAGATCCTTGCATAATCCTCCGCCCAATAAGTTCACTTGACGGGTCTAAACTGAGATGATTTAGTCAACCTATCCACAACCACCAATATGGAGTCATATTGCTTTTGTGTCCGAGAAAACCTACCACAAAATCCATATTTGTGTCTTCCGACTTCAAAGTAGGAACTTGGATTTCTTGAAGTAAACCACCAAAATTTTTGTGTTCGGCCATCACATGTTGACAATTTGGACACTTAGCAACAAATTCCGCTATGTCCTTTTACAAACATTCCCATTAGAACAATTCTCTAAGGTCATTATACATCTTTGTCGATCCCGGATGAATGGAGTAACAGGACCCATGAGCTTCCTCAATCATCCGGCCCCTCAAAAAATCTACATTGGGAACATGCAACCTTCCTTGATACCTCAAGACACCATCCGACCCCTAGAAGAATGACTCATTAAGCCTGCCAAGAACCAATTCCTTCAACTCCATCAATGATTGATCAAGGTGTTTTTTGGACTTCAACTCAACAACCTATGATAACTCGAAGTTATGGTGGACCATAAAACCACCATTCGGAGAATCTTCCAACCTAACACCCTATCTAGACAATATATGAACATCTTTCACTAGGTCTTTCTTGGATTCATCTATGAGACACACTACCCATGGTCATACGACTTAGAGCATTCGCAACCACATTAGCCTTGCAGGGGTGATAGAGAACACTCATGTCATAATCTTTCTACAATTGCAACCACCTTATATTTTATAGATTCAACTCATTTTGAGTAAAAACACATAGTAGACTCTTGTGGTAGGTATAAACATCCACATGAACACCATCCAAGTAATTCCTTCGTAGCTTTAGAGAAAATACCACAGCCGCTAACTCAAGGTCATGAGTTGGATATTTCCTCTCATGCACCTTACACAATAAGGTCCAGTTGGGATGCATCACCATACACAACAAGACCCTTAGTACCGTACGATAAAGTCAACACCGAATTAGAAGTAATCCTATACTTCATGATTTTGAATCTCCTTTCACATGCCTCTAACCACTCAAATTTCATACTCTTTTGGGTCAACGTAGTCAAAGGAGATGCAATGGATGCAAAACAATGCACAAACTTCCGATAATAACCCGCTAGACCCTAGAAACTCCTAATGTCGGTTTGAGTCAATGGTCTAGGCCAATTATTCATCCCTCAACTCCCTCACTAGATATGATATGACCAAGAAACGCCAGCGAGGTCAACCAAAACTCACATTTGCTATACTTGGTAAATAATTTGTGATCCTTAAGCACTTGTAACACCACCCTTAAATGGTACATGTGATCACCCTCATTTTTTGAATATACCAAGATGTTGTGAATAACGACACTAACAAATGAATCTAGGTAACTTTGAATCACCCCATTCATAAGATCCATAAATGCCGTTGGGGAATTAGTGAGACCAAAGGATATTACTAAGAACTCATAGTGACCATATCTAGTCAGAAATGTCATTTTTTGTGTATCCTCACCCTAACACCCTAAGTTTGTGATACCTCGAACTTAAGTCAATCTTAGAGAAGTCGCTTGCCTCTTGGAGTTGTTAAAAAAATTCGCCAATCTTAGGGAGAGGATACTTGTTCTAAGTAGTGACTTTATTGAGTTGGTGATAACCAATGTACATTCTAAGGGAATCATCCTTCTTGTTCAAAAACAAAACTGGAGCCCCCTATGGAGAAATAATAGGTCTAATGAAGCCTTTGTTAGTATCTTTGATTTCAGACTTCAACTCTTTCAATTCGGCTGGAGACATCTGATAAGGAGGAATTGAATGCGATATGAATCTGGTAAAAAGTCGATACAAAAATCAATTTCCCATTTGGGAGGAAAATCGGGAAGATCATTACGAAAGACCTTCGGAAATTACCTTTCTACGAGGACCAACTCAATGGGAGTAATTTGAGAGTCTATATCTTGGAATCTCAATATATGGTATAAATAACCTCTAGAGATCATCTTACAATAATTAAAAAAACATATGATACGACCTCTAGGAATATGATTTTTCCCCTTCCACTCTAAAAGGTGCTTATTTGGAAAGTTAAACTTCACCACCCTCGTTCCACAATCTATAAAGGCAAATCAAGCATGCAACCAATCCATACCTAATATGACATCAAAGTAAAACATATCAATTTATAGGAGCTCAACATGAATAACTCTACTGGAAAACATTATAGGACAATATCTATATACTGTTTTTTCAACCACAGACTCACCCACCACGGTAGACACAATAAAATGGTCATTTCAGATATCGGGAAAAATATCAAACTTTTTATATTTTGAGGAGTAACAAAATATAGTGTAGCACCTGATAAAGTAAAACATATACATCAATACAAAAAACATTCAACATAACGATCACCAAATCGGGGAAAGTTTCTTGCTCACCCCTAGAGCGGAGAGCCTAAAAGTGATTCTTCTTTGGAGCATCATTATAACCACTTGATTTGCAATTCTCCTTCTCTTTCACCTTCACATTGGGGAAATCTTGAATTTTGTGACCACTTTTACCACAACCAAAAACAATTATTCATTCCCTTAAGACCATAATGCTTTTTGCACACTTTCCAAAAGTTGCCTTGGTTGGTGAACTAGTGCCCCTTCTCTTTTTAGACTTAGGGTTAGACACCCTATCATCCCTAGACTTAGTAAAATTGGAAGGAACTTGATTAGAAACCCTCTTTTTAAACTTAGGCTTGTCTTGGATATCAAGCCGACCATTTGAAGAACAACTATCAAAAGATGTCTCTTCCACTTGTTGAGCATGAACCATGAAAAGATATATGTTCATATTGTCATGTAGAATAGATAAATAACATTCCTCTTGCAAGTAATCCGACACTCCCGTTACAAAGTGGTTCGTTTCATCCTTATGATCGAAAACAAAAAAAGGAGCATACTTTGACAATTTAGTAAATTTTAATGAGTATTCAAGTACACTCATACTTCCTTGACGAAGTTTGATGAACTCCGCCATTTTAGATTCCCACTTATCTCTAGGAAAGAATATATCAATAAAACCCTATTTGAGAACCTCCCAAGTCACCCGTCCACCCCTTAAAGGCCTATTTTCTCCCCATTGGACGTATCAAGTTTTGGCCACATCTTTGAGTTTGTAACTTGATAACTCGAAGTTCTCTCTAGTAGTAAACTCCAATCTATAGAGGATCTTGTACATTCACAAATGAACTCTTGGGGTTATTCATCTACCTTGACCCATACAAATTAGGGTGATTCATCCTAGTGAAATCTCTTAAACGCGAGGCCATCATACCATCATGTTTGTTTTTTCAGTGTAAAATTCCTGATTAAATTGAGGCGTAATAGCTTGAGATTGGGTAGTGACGACTTGTGCTTGAGTAGTAATGGCTTGGTCCATGTATAGAAGGGTAGCACTTATGTCACCATCCGTCAAAGGAGGAAGACTGACCAAAGCTTGGTCATTATTAACATCTTCTTCAAGAGGACAGTCTTGATTGCCTCAGGTAGGAGCTCTCGCATGACAATATATTCTTCAAGTCTTCGTTTCATTTTTCTTTGAGTATTCATTGCTTATAAATAAAATGAAAGGATTAAATGTTAAACGCACATAAAGTCAAAACGCTAGAGGGACGATATTGGTCTTCCAAAAAAGATAGAGTTTCCTAAGCATCACATAGGTTCCTATCCATAAGTGTGGCGAGCTATAAAATTATGAGTAATAAGCTACATAGATATGGTTTGAGAGAGACATCAACTAAAATATATTCAACCTGATGTTTTGATACCAAGTTGTCACATTCGTAGAGCTCCCCCTAGACGAAACTGGCATCGTCGTCCTCTTTGAGGCTAAGACTAGCCTCTTAGCTTATATCATTACATTGATAGGTTAAAATTTGGAAATGTAAAAAAAAACGCCCATACAGTAAACGCTAGAGGGACGATAAGTTGTCTTCCAATCAAGATAGATTTTCCTAACATCACAAGGTTTCCTATCCATACGGTGTGGCGAGCTATAAAATTATGAGTAATACGCTACTAGAATGGTTTTGAGAGAGACAAGCGACTAAAATATAGTCAACCTTATTGTTGATATCCATTTGTCACTTCGTGAAGCTCCCCCTAGAGGTACTAAACTGGCATCGTCTCCTCTTTGAGGCTAAAGACTAGCCTCTTACTTATATCATTACATTGATAGTTTACATTTGGAATGTTTAATAACTTTTTCATTACTTCCACATTGAGGTTTACATAGACCTCTACATACACGTAATAATTGTATAAAGTAAACATAGAACCTTCGTATAGAAAGATTACATAGTCTTCTACTTTTATTGCATATAGATATATTAGATATAACATAGTCTCAATTGGAATCTCATATAATAACCATTTAAAAAAAGTATAATAACTTGATCCTAGCCCATACATCAATAAAATAAGAGCCATATATTGACTATGCAATCTTTAGTACTCAAATAAAAAGGAAAGATCACAGAAATCATAAAACTAGAACAATAGCATTTGTGTGATAGTGGAATTGCTCTCAAAAAGTGAGGACCTACCCAATTGTGATGAATGATATTTCCAAGTCATCCTTCGAAAACCTTTCTAAATCCCTTTGAAGATCGAAACAAAAAATATTGGGGAAAACAGGAGAAAATAAGGTACGTACACCACTTCTACTAAGTATGAGGCCATATGCAAACATATCATTAAGTCATGCTAAAAAGGGACAATTCTAAAGTATGCAATTTACTTTGAAAATACCTATGCATATTCGACAAGATCATGTCAATCAATAAGATATATTCATTAAGTGTAAAGCATGTGCTAATAAGACCAATAATACTATGTTTAGTCAAGTCAACATGCATATCACATAATTTGAACACATAGTGAAGACAAATCTATAAATAATTTATAACAGTAACAACCATGGATGAGAGTTCATTACAACATAACCAAAGAAAGATAATTACCCGTTAACTCTCATTAAGTCAACTAGTGCAATGAACAAGAAAATCCCCATAACATTACTAATTCAAGTAAACCCAACAAGAACCATGGTCGATATCCGTGTGTCATCACATAGCATACCACTTAAGAGTACATATCATCATACTTTAGAAATAGAGACCAAACACGTAGTCATAAGTGAAACAAATCATACGTCATAGTCACAACTCAATGTAAATATCATCATGTACATATCTATGTCCGCATTATAAGCAATGACTAAGTTATATAAGAACATTCTATTAAGACTTCCCAAGGGATAACTAGTGCAATGTTTAGGTAATCTCATACCCCTACTCGACTATGCTAAACTTAGATTATATTGTTAGTTCATTTCCTTTTAGTTTAATGTGAACTGGGGGGTCATGGAACCCTAAACTGAAGGAGGCACACTACTTGCCTAGGTAGTACAAGAAGCATGAACATAATAACTTAAGTGGATCCACTAACTCAATAGTCCTATGGGGTGTAACATCAGTTCAAGAATTAAGGATATATAATGGGGACCACTCTTTTTTATTCTACATGAATTTAGTCTCCAATACAAGAGTACATTTGATCCTACTTCCTATGTGGGAAGGACACTCTCACTCTAGTTCATTCGGTGCTAACCTAGAGTCCTTTTGAAAGTTTTTATTATCATCATTGCTTAATGTAAGGTCGATAGGTCACATCCGTTTGTATAATCAGATCATAATCATCTAACTCAATAAGAATTTACAGTTAGTATGTCATTTCCTACAATTCATATACGTAAAGGTTGTCACTTTACCATTCACACTCCATGATAAGGCACATTGGAAAAATTATGACCCTTATTATATCATTTAAATCATAACCAACACCTCATAAACCAAGTCAGAAATTTCAATTCAACGTCATACCACCCTATTAATCGTAATGCACAAAATTTATCACAAAAAACTTCAATACAACATAATACTTAATACATTTACCACATTGGAGTAAAGTTGAGATACATAGACTATAAAGTCTCCTTCATAATTCCTCATCAGGTCTACCATCAACCTTCAATACAGCCCCATAAGAGTGCAGTATCATCACTCATAATAACCACCATATAACAAAGCAAATAAAACACTACATGCACAATCAACATTATTTTCATAACTTAAGATATAAAAGTTAGTCAAAGTCATAATCTAGATCAAGATACTCATCACTAGACTGATAAATATAATTATCTACACTATTAAAGAATTGATACAAAAAACATGATTCTAGTTGTAATTCAATACCA